>JAWPHD010015703.1:0-53797 GCA_037043455.1 Cyrtodaria siliqua | reverse complement strand
AGTCTAAATACAGCCTTTTTGTGACATGAGATCAATCATTTATTTGTTAACATGATGAAGCTGAAATTGTAGCACAACATGAAATGAATGTCAGTACATCAAAAGTTTAAATTTTAGCCAAATCTTATTTCTTATTTCTTTTTGATATTATATTGTAATATTAAATCTTATAAAAAGTTATGAGGGAGAAAAATAGTATTTTATACGGTGAGCACCTTGAGGTCCATATGCTGCATGTTTTCTTAAGTGTATTTATGCCCATTCTCTGGGTTGATACTGATATATATCAGCCCTTACCTATAAAACAGAAGCATTTCAATGAGGCATGATTGCCAACTTTAATAAATAGTTGAATTCCATGACAGCAGTTGATGGGAAGCAGTAAGGAAATTTAAAATAAAGCATGCAACTTTGCTAATTCCAGATTAAAACCAACTGAACTTGGAAAGCAAGAAATGGAAAGAATATATGGACGATCAAAACAACACCCAACAAATTTGTTAACACATGCATCTCATACTATGGACCTCAAGGAAGATTCGCATATTTCTTTCTGAACATCTGCTTCTATAATAACTCATAAAAGCAAGCAGCTTGTCTAACGCTACAAAGTATTTCTCATAAAACAAAACTCAAATTAGAAGTAAATAACGAAACTGATATTCAATTAACTAATATTTATGACACTGATACTTGATTACCTCTGCTCACAGGTAAGACGACCGTGGAAGTGAAGGATAAAGAAAAACATGAACTATCTGAAGGAAATGAACCTTAAAACATGGAAGCACTTGTATTTTATAAGGAGAAAATGCTTGAATGAAAGTGAATTTATTCATTTACATTTTAGAAAGTATTAATTATTTAACAGTGAAACCGTTAATTGTAAATGGGAATTTTTTGGCACATTTTTTTTACCTCAATATGAATGACTACTAGGCTAGTATTGTAAAGAAGTATGCATAAATCTGGTATGCACAACACTGCTTGGTACTTGAATAGCCTAACAGCCTATTGTCAGATTATGATCCTTGTGCTCAACTGCAGTGCACACATGATACCCTTTATCAACCAAGGTCATTATTATTCGGAGGGTGTCTGTATCTTTAAGCCTATTGTTTTTAGTTGAAAATATATTTGCAAATTCTTTTTTCCAGAGATTAGTCTTTCTTTGCAGCTGCTGCTTAACACCACATTTTTCCATTCTGCTTGCACAATCTCAGTGAAATGCATACAACAAAGTGCTTATATAAATGTAATGCTAAATACTGTATGTCTGCATGTCTCCTCATATAGAAATAACGGATGACGCGTCAACTGTATATTATGATATATGATAATTGTAATGCATTTATTCAAAAGCAGTGAAGTCCAAATTCAAATAAATTGATAATTTTTATAAGGCCAAACTGAAAGTGTCTACAATGTAACAAGGACATCAGGTGAACGATTCTGGTCAAACATGTCCTCTGTTATGAATTATTTTCACTAAATTTTATATCATATCTTGAGATATAAAAAACAAATATAATAGTCCAGGTTAAATTCCTCTATTAAAGTTCATGATTAAGGTAGCTATTGGGATTGAGGGTTATGTATATCTCCCATCTCACCAACCTTAAGAGGAACTAAATTTAAACTAAGGTCCCAGTCTAAATACAGCCTTTTTGTGACATGAGATCAATCATTTATTTGTTAACATGATGAAGCTGAAATTGTAGCACAACATGAAATGAATGTCAGTACATCAAAAGTTTAAATTTTAGCCAAATCTTATTTCTTATTTCTTTTTGATATTATATTGTAATATTAAATCTTATAAAAAGTTATGAGGGAGAAAAATAGTATTTTATACGGTGAGCACCTTGAGGTCCATATGCTGCATGTTTTCTTAAGTGTATTTATGCCCATTCTCTGGGTTGATACTGATATATATCAGCCCTTACCTATAAAACAGAAGCATTTCAATGAGGCATGATTGCCAACTTTAATAAATAGTTGAATTCCATGACAGCAGTTGATGGGAAGCAGTAAGGAAATTTAAAATAAAGCATGCAACTTTGCTAATTCCAGATTAAAACCAACTGAACTTGGAAAGCAAGAAATGGAAAGAATATATGGACGATCAAAAACAACACCCAACAAATTTGTTAACACATGCATCTCATACTATGGACCTCAAGGAAGATTCGCATATTTCTTTCTGAACATCTGCTTCTATAATAACTCATAAAAGCAAGCAGCTTGTCTAACGCTACAAAGTATTTCTCATAAAACAAAACTCAAATTAGAAGTAAATAACGAAACTGATATTCAATTAACTAATATTTATGACACTGATACTTGATTACCTCTGCTCACAGGTAAGACGACCGTGGAAGTGAAGGATAAAGAAAAACATGAACTATCTGAAGGAAATGAACCTTAAAACATGGAAGCACTTGTATTTTATAAGGAGAAAATGCTTGAATGAAAGTGAATTTATTCATTTACATTTTAGAAAGTATTAATTATTTAACAGTGAAACCGTTAATTGTAAATGGGAATTTTTTGGCACATTTTTTTTACCTCAATATGAATGACTACTAGGCTAGTATTGTAAAGAAGTATGCATAAATCTGGTATGCACAACACTGCTTGGTACTTGAATAGCCTAACAGCCTATTGTCAGATTATGATCCTTGTGCTCAACTGCAGTGCACACATGATACCCTTTATCAACCAAGGTCATTATTATTCGGAGGGTGTCTGTATCTTTAAGCCTATTGTTTTTAGTTGAAAATATATTTGCAAATTCTTTTTTCCAGAGATTAGTCTTTCTTTGCAGCTGCTGCTTAACACCACATTTTTCCATTCTGCTTGCACAATCTCAGTGAAATGCATACAACAAAGTGCTTATATAAATGTAATGCTAAATACTGTATGTCTGCATGTCTCCTCATATAGAAATAACGGATGACGCGTCAACTGTATATTATGATATATGATAATTGTAATGCATTTATTCAAAAGCAGTGAAGTCCAAATTCAAATAAATTGATAATTTTTATAAGGCCAAACTTTTTGGTCTGTAGCTAGGTTATGTAAGAGCTTTTTTGTAGATGGATTTTCACGCTGCTTGAAATAAAAAATGAAAATATAAAACACTAGCATCAATTAAGAAAATAAGCTAGCTTTAGAAAAAACAAAGGTCTCCATTGATAGATTTTGGAGAAACTAAGGCCTGCACATAACATCTCACCTTAATGCATTTCGGATCGTGTTTTTTTTCTCAAAAAAACATGGGTCGGTTAACTCAAACACTTAAATTCAGTTGAAATATTATGTCTCTGTTCTAAATTGCACCAGAATTTGATGTATAATACATGGTGAGGCATTACATTTTGTTACCCGTTACAACTTCCTTGAAATGTTTATTTCTTTGAGAGAACAGTATGATTGCTACTTCATCATTGTCATCACCATCATTCTTATTGCCATCATTGACTAAATTACTTTTATAAATGACCCTCTATGGAAGCAAAATTGATTTTAAATCTAAAGCTTTCTGTGATATTCAAGATGAGAATTAAAAAAAGACCTTGTTTGGTGTTACTTTGATGCAATGTATATAATTATTCTTTATGCTGTGTTTTCTGGCTCCCAGTAGACACTATGATACAGGTTGTTGACTTGTATTGTAATGCCATATTTCTCTAAACTGTTTTTGTTATTGACAAGTTCATTCCTTTCTTTCCAGTTTGAATTTCTCTTCCTAAAGTTGGAGCAGTTTTTTATGCTCCCCAAAATTTTCGGGGGAGCATAAAGTCGTCGCTTTGTCCCTCTGTCCTTACGTCCATCCCATTTTTGTTCAGAGCATAACTTCAAAACTATTATTATTGGGACTACAATGGAACAATGATAGAGGGCAATAAGAGAAAATGCAGAGTGCAAGAACCGTAACTCTGTCTTCATTTAAATTAGAGATATTGCTCTTTATAGTTTTATATTAGAATTCTTGTTCGGAGCATAATTCAAGAACTACTGATGGGACTACAATGAAATGTTGCACATTGATACAGGGCAACGAGAGGAAGTGTAGAACCTTAATTCAAAATAGAGTTATTGCCCTTTGGAATTTTATACTTATAATACATATCCATAGCATAACTCAAAAAGCTACGAAACTTCACATAATGATAAAGGGCAATGAGAGAAAGCGCAGAGATGTACAACCAATCTCCATTCAAATTAGAGTAATTGCCCTTGGTAATTATATACTTGTAATTCTAGTTCACAGCATACGTCAGAAACTACTAATTGAACAGCAACTTGAATACTGCTTGTTGCTACAAGGCCATATGATAAGTTGAGGATACATTTCTTGGAGAATCAATCGGTTCTACCGATTTTCTTGTGTTTTATTGCTTGACATGATGAAAATTACCTGTATATGCATGCTTTGCTTAATAATCTGACACCTTTTGAATTTTAATCAACATGGTCATTGTATGGTAGTGATTTAAAGTGGAATGTTTTTGAATGTAAGTTTCTTTTAATGTTAAAGTTCTGCTCTGCTTATATATGTTATTTATAATTATGAATGTTACTTTATCCTGGAATAGCTTGATGTGAACTCTTAGTGATACACACATAAATGCATGTTAATGTATACAGGAGTTGCTTTGTGGCTTCTGTGACCAAAGCTTTTGGATATCCCAATGTCTTATTGCAGGCTTCTTTCATGCTTAGCACCAACACTAGCCTGTTTACCCATCACTTTATCTTTATTGAGATCTTATTGTATTTCACTAAGCAGTATTTTCAGTTATTTAAATTCCCCTAACTTCTAAAGTTTGAACTGTTGTTCTCAGATTGATGTCCTGTTTGGCCCAGCCCCAGGGGTCACATATTTTACATAGGGAAAAAAACTTTAAAAATCTTCTTTTCTGAAGCCACAAGGTATAGAGCTGTCATATATTGCATGCAGCATAAGCTTATGGTCCTCTACCAAATTTGTTCCAAATTTGTTCAAATTTTGACTCTGGGGTCATAACTTTGAAACCATTTAGATCCACACCCTATAACCTATATAAACTTACTAGGCATGAACAGAAGGATACAAGCATCCAACCAACATTGGCCTGGGGACAAAGCACCTGGGTCACAACTTAGAAACCATTGAGATCCCCACCCTATAACCATATACACTCTTAATGAGCATGAACAGAAGGATACAACCATCCAACCAACTTTGACCCGGGGGTCCTTCCCCACCAATGGGGACAAAGCATGTGGGTCATAACTTAGAAACCATTGAGATCCCCACCCTATAACCATATATACTCTTAATGAGCATGAACAGAAGGATACACCCATCCAATAACATTGGCCCGGGGGTCCGTCCCCACCCATGGGGACAAAGCACCTGGGTCATAACTTAGAAACCATTGAGATCCCCACCCTATAACCATATATACTCTTAATGAGCATGAACAGACAAATACAACCATCCAACTAACATCGGCCCTGGAGTCTGTCCCCATTCCTGGGGACATAACCCTCGAGTCATATCTTGGAAACTGTTGAAATCCCTACCCTATTGCTATATATATATAACACTTATATTTGCTTTGAACAAGTAAAGGCTGGCACGGGAATTCGTGATGGCATGCCATCGACTGCACGATCTAATTCTGTAATGAAATGATAAGATTGTTTGACAATTTTTTCGTCTTTGCAAAGATTATCATGTGAGCTCTTGTTGTGGCTTTTTGCTTTCTGTCCAGTCCAGTCAAATAACACACAAAATCAATATGTGGGATCTGTCAAAGAAAACAAACAGACCTTCCACTCTTATAAAAAAAACAAGCGTAAAATCAAATAATACTTAGTAAGATTTTTTATAACTTGGACATAGTTTGAACACATACCGAGTTGAGCTCACCCTCTGTTGTGTTATTTCAATCCTTGTCACTACCTCGGAAGTGTCATTGAGTCTCATTTTCATATATCTCCTAAAAGCGTTTGAGTCAGTATTTAGTACCCGTGATTTTGCATGTATCATAAGCTTAAGATCATCGAGTAAGTTTGTTTAGATGGTGAGTTTGGGGTCAAATTTGGCCCTGCCCCAGATGTCACATGATTTACATAGACATATACACGGAAAAACTTAAAATCTTCTCTGAAACCACATGTCATAAATTGCATCTATAATAAAGGAATAAATAAGTGCAGTATTAATAATCAAATATTTTGGAGTGCATGTGCATTAAATTAAAAACTTTAATTTTATTTCATTACACAGTATTTATGTCTGATATTATTATTCCGCTAGTTTTGTGTGAATCTGAGTGTCAGATAAACGTTCAGAAGCGAAACAAAGCATAACATCATAATAACACAAAATTAATACTCACAACGTATTCGGTTAGAAATGGTCGTGGCACGTATTTGATTGTTAGGACGAACCCTTATGTTCACAGTGGTTTCACGATGGTTTCATGGCGATTTTTGCTGGGGTTGAAATAGTCTTGTTTATGGTGCATAAATGTACGACAGACACCATACGCTGCGAAATTCCATTCAACAGCTATCTGACGGCATCTTCACGCTCATCTTTATGTAAACGTGGCATGAAGAAAACCCTATTTAATTTGACAAAAATGCTGGATTCTTGATAAATGATGTCGTGCAACAACATTAAGACAAAAAGTGGCATGTGTTTCCGAGTACATATGCCCAGACGCGTGCATCATGTGCATCTGTTAGATTTTGTATAGGTGACGATTTTCAATCACTGGTAAATTAACAAAATTTAAAGATTATTTGAACAAATAACACTTCATTATACTGCCCTAAAAAAGTTGCGTTTCTTTTTTCCTTAAGTATAGCATACGTTTATAGTCCTCTACCAAGTTTGTTCAAATGGCAACTCTGGGTCATATCTGTCCCCGACTTGGTGTCATAGTTTTACATAGAGTTATATAGGAAATATTTGTAAATCTAGGAAAAGATTTTTAAATCATCTTTTCTGAACTTACAAGAGATATACCGTAGGTCTAATAATTTGCATGTACCATAAGCTTACCCTATTTCACCAAGTTTGTACAAATGGTGACACCAGGGTCAAATTAGGCCCACCTCAGGGGTCACATGTTTTACATAAACATATATATTTCAATACATTGAAGAGATATTTTTTTTAATTTTCATATTTTTAGCTTTACTGACTTTGATGCAACACTTACACTCCTAAGCTAAGGATCGCATGTGAGGTCTCTTGGGGCAAGGTCAAGTTCACTTTTACTAAAAATTGAAAAATGGGTTACGGACAATAACTTCAGTGACAAATGAGATTTTGGAATAAAACTTGCTGTCTTGGTAGCATATATGGAAATGAAGCTGGATATGGTATTTGAGGTCACTGGGGTCAATGTTGATTAGTAACAAAAGAGTTATGTTCCTTGTTTTGCTGAAAAATGCCTTGTGAACACACTTCTAGTTTTAATTAAAAATGCTATATTTTGCCTCATGAAGAAGATAGGGATCTCCTTTTTCATCCGATCTTTACCAGATTGTTAATATTAAAAAATAAGTTTGTAGCGACTACTTCTTGAAAACTGTAAGTGATATTGATATGGGACTTTTTCTAAAATGATCAGCATGACATGATGTTGATCCTTGTGGAAAATTATTTTGATTCGACGTTAAACATGGCTGCCAGTGGCCATCTTTGGTTACATAGAGTTATATAGTAAAAACTTGTAGCGACTTCTTCTCTGAAACTACTTAACGGATGTTCATGAAACTTCACAGGAATGTTGCTCTTGATGTCTAGTTGATCCTAGAAAAATTTCAGGTCGGCCGGAAATTCAGGATGGCCGCCACAGCTGAAAAAAAGATTTAAAATAAATAAGTTTGTAGCGACTACTTCTTCAAAACTATAAAAGATATTGATATGGGACTTTTTCTAAAATGATTAGTATGACATGATGTTGGTCCTTGTCGAAAATCGTTTTGATTTGACGTTAAACATGGTTACCAGCGGCCATCTTTGTTTACATAGAGTTATATAATGAAAACTTGTAGCGACTACTCCTCCGAAACTACTTGACGGATTTTCATGAAACTTCACAGGAATGTTGCTCTTAATGTCTAATTGATCCTAGCAAAATTTAATGTCTAATTGATCCTAGCAAAATTTCCTCTAACAAGTTTGTTCAAATGGCGACCCTGGGGTCAAATTTGGCCCCACCCCAGGGGTCACAGTTTTACAAAGACTGATATAGGGAAAAACTTCACAAATCTTCCTCTGAAACTGCAAGAGCTAAAGGTTTAATACTGTGTAGTTATTATCAACTTATGATCCTCTAAAATGTTTGTTCAAATGGTGACTCTGGGGTCTAATTTGGCCCCGCCCTAGGGGTCACAGTTTTACATAGACATATCTAGGGAAAAACTTTAAAAATCTTCCTCTCTGAAACTACAAGATTCAAAGGTTTAATATGTTGTATTTACACTCAGCTTATGGTCTTCTACCAAGTTTGTTCAAATGGTGACCATGGGGTCAAATTTGGCCCTGCCCCTCGGTCACATGTCAAACTTGGTTTGAGTGTTTATATTAACGAAAGTTTGATTGGTTTTTCAGCTGGCCAAACTTGAGCCAAATAATCCCTCCCCTTATATCTTGGTAATCGAAGACACTTTATAAAAAAACTAGTTTGATACTGCTAATTCTGTCACACAATCCTTCTATCCCCCTTCCCCTACCCCACCATGGACAGCATATAGCCAGTAGAGCGATTATGTGTTATTTTCCACTTTATGTGTATTTTGGAAGCATCTGTTGATTTATGATTTTTTGGCAATGTCTTCAAAAATCTTCAAAATATCTAAGTTTATTTAAACTTGTAATAAAGGGTACATTTATTAATACAGCACACAGGACTTGATCATATAGTTTACTGGTTCAGAAGAAATTTGGTGTATGTCACACACACACCGAGTTGAATTTAAAAACATTTGGTTTACAGAAAGCCATGTCATCTATAGCTTTAAATACAAGCTGCAATTTTCAGTGCCCTATTATTCACACCATCTCATGAAAGGAACTAGTCTGCCTCTTCTGTATACTGAAACCAGCCATTAAACATTAAAAATAATAAGTTTACATTGAGAAAAACAAGTTTTAGCAAACAATGGTTTCTCTAAAAATAGATTCCTTTGTAAAAGAAGTTTTATTTATAGAGTACATCTTGCTTCCTTTGTGAGCCATAATAAAATTTTTAATTTAAGGAAACTGTTTTAACATCATAACAAAAAATGGTTTGGCCAAAAACTGGATGCCTTATTACAGAAATCATGATGGTAAAAGGTAGTTCTATTCCATCGGTAAAATAAGAATTGTTTGAAAATATTCAAGAAGGTATGGTTGCTACTAGTTTCGATTTTGAGGTGTCTCATTAGTAGTCGTGAGTCTGTGTTGGTTGTTTCAGAAGGGAAGAGTGGAGAGTCAGCAGCAGCCATGATGGATAAACCGGCTTCAGCCAACCAACCCACGGCCGTTTTCAGCTCGCTCTAGTGGATAAAATGCCTTGATTATTACAGAAGCTTTTTAGCTTGCCAGAAATAAAACTTTTTGATCTAGGCCTGCTGAGGCTTTTTATCAATAGACAATTAATTCTATTGAAATAAAAAGATATTTTCAAATATTAACAATATCCAAACAACAAAAGTAAGTGTACACTTGCATGAATGCTGCAGTTTCTTGTTAAAGACAGTGCCTGTGAAGATAGTGATGTATGTTTTTAGCTCTACTGATCAGAGATCAGCAGAGCTTATGCCGTGGTGCGGCGTCCGTCTGTCCGTCCGTCCGTCCGTCTGTCCGTAAACTTTTATTTGTAGTGACTACTCCTCTGAAACTACTTGATGGATATTCATGAAACTTTACAGAAATGTTGCCCATGAAGTCTAGTTGATCCTAGCAAAAATTCATGTTGATGTGAAATCCAAGATGGCCACCAAAGCTAAAAATAGATTTTTAAAATACAAGTTTGTAGCGACTACTTCTTGAAAACTATAAGTGATATTTATATGGGACATTTTCTTAAATGATCAACATGACAAGATGGTAATCCTTGTCAAAAATTGTTTTGATTCAACGTTAAACATGGCTGCCAGTGGCCATCTTTGTTTACATAGAGTTATATAGTAAAAACTTGTAGCGACTACTCCTTTGAAACTTCTTGGCAGATTTTCATGAAACTTTACAGGAATGTTGCTCCTGATGTCTAATAGATCCTAGCAAAATTTCAGGACGGCCAGAAATTCAAGATGGCCGCCACAGCTAAAAATAGATTTTTAAAAAATAAGTTTGTAGCGACTACTTCTTGAAAACTATAAGTGATATTGATATGGGACTTTTTCTAAAATGATCAGCATGACATGGTGTTGATCCTAGTCAAACATTATTTTGATTCGATGTTAAACATGGCTGCTAGTGGCCATCTTTGTTTACATAAGAGTTATATAGTAAACACTTGTAGCGACTACTTCTCTGGAACTACTTGACGGATGTTCATGAAACTTCACAGGAATGTTGCTCATGATGTCCTGTTGATCCTAGAAAAATTTCAGGCTGGCCGGAAATTCAAGATGGCCGCCACAGCTAAAAATAGATTTAAAATAAATAAATTTGTAACGACTACTTCTTGAAAACTGTAAGTGATATTGATATGGGACGTTTTCTAAAATGATCAGCATGATGTTGATTCTTGTCGAAAATTATTTCAATGCGACTTTAAACATGGCCGCTAGCGGACATCTTTGTTTACATAGATTTATATAGTAAAAACTTGTAGCGACTACTCCTCTGAAACTACTTGACGATTTTTTATGAAACTTCACAGGAATGTTGCTCTTGATGTCTTATTGATCCCAGAATTTTTTTAGGTCGGCCGGAAATTCAAGATGGCAGCCATGGCTATAAATAGATTTTCAAGATACAAGGTTGTAGCGACTACTTCTTGAAAACTATAAGCGATATTGATATGGGACTTTTTCTAAAATGAGCAGCTTGACATGATGTTGATCCTTGTCAAAAATCGTTTTGATTCGATGTTAAACATGGCTGTCAGCGGCCATCTTTGTTTACATAGAGTTATATAATGAAAACTTATAGCGACTACTTCTCTGAAACTACTAGACGGATTTTCATGAAACTTCACAGGAATGTTGCTCTTGATGTCTTATTGATCCTAGCAAAATTTCAGGTCGGCCGGAAATTCAAGATGGCCGCCACGGCTAAAAATAAATTTTCAAAAATCAAGTCTGTAGCGACTACTTCCTGAAATCAAAATCAATCAGTAGAGCTTCAAGGTCATTGACCTCTTGTTTTGGAGATAAATATACTTTCAATGAAAGCGCACCATTAACTCCATAATTATGTTTATGCTGTTGGATTATTTGCAAACCATTTGGAATAAAACTGCCAAACCATTTATTTTTTTTAATTATTTGATCTTGATCTTACATGTTTATTAGTAGGCTTTTATGATAAGCAGTAACACAGTTATTTACCTTGTTTACTATGAATAATCATAAAAAGAAAACTGCATGTTCCACTAAATTTCAACCTGCATTAATATTTCCCTTAATAAATTCCAATTGATTTTACTGGCTTTTTTATTGTTTGGCTTCCGAAGTATTATGCAAAGTATTATGCAATGAATGTTTTTGTGCAATGTAACTGAAGAAATGCAGAAATGCACATGCATGTCATAACAACAATGTGAAAGGCACTAAATCCAGTCATGCACGTAAAAATGGTAAATGTCGACTCGTATGGATTATATCATATGTTGTCCAAAAAGGCCTCAAATTCTAACTTTTAAAAGAATTTGTCTTGTGGTTCGTTTTCATTGACCATGAGTATATTAGATTCAGATAGGTTCACAATTACACATTCTATGAAAAGTCACTTGACTCTATCATTCCTCACCATTAGGTTTATTTTTATAGGCTGTCCACAATAGAATGTATCTTCAGTTCATTGCTTATTCTGTTGCCTCTGTATACTGTTTACTGCCCTTCTACTTTATCATAATGTATGGACTGCATCTTTGTGGAATGGTAGCAAAGGACATTTATGGTGCATTATACCTGACCTTCCATTTATAGCTTACCTTCATAGGGTCTAACTGCGTGATTTATTCATACTCTAGCTGATGTACAATATGTTGTTAAAACAAATGTATAGAAATTTCAATGTTCTATAAAAAATATATGCTAACATTGCGGAAAGCTTGACTTTAAACCATCCCTTTGGCATCCACGTATATTGTACCCGTCCTTGCATCCAGAAAGCTTGACATAGCCATCCCTTTGATTGCACAGTTCCATAGATAAAAGCACAATGTGTATTCAGCAGAGAATGATTATTATAATTAAGTCATAATAGAAAATCAGACATTCATTTTAAGAGCTTCAGTATCAGTTACAAAAGTATAAGAAAATTCTAATTCATTGTTTATTAAACCAATCATAAATATGTGTGTTACATGCAGGTCTCTGGCAGAATGGTAGGAATCAAACAGTTTCTTTGTAGCAGTTTTTCAGGCATTTTAACATAATTTGGTTTTAAAAAATGTAGCCTGTATGGGACACGTAGCTCTAACTAACTGTACTTAGTTGCACGGCAAGTGTATAATAAATAATATATAACAGTTGTTATGATCTGAATTTGATTGGTTACTACCATTCAGTATGTGAGCAATGACTGACCAACCCAAACCATTATACCTGTGACTGAAAGACAAAGCTTGTAATACTAAGGTTTACATGTTTTTTGAAGTCTGCGAGGTCTAGGCCAACAGTGGATTGTTGTGACTGCATGCTTACACACATCCTGTAATTTTCAAATAGAAAGAAAGAAAATACTTTGAAAGCATCCATTGGTAAATGTTTATCTTGGTAAATACGTTTGCTCCATTATGAATACACACTGTGATTATATGATGCTGAGTGATATATATATATACATGTATATATAATATATGTGCTATGTGGTGTAAGTGCATGTTTCATTGTGATTGTGACAGGTGTATGCTTTTTAACCTATTAACTATTCACCTCTATTTTAGCGGTAAATCGAGAATGTCGTCGCCTCTTCCTTTTTGACCTTTGGGTGGTGTTTCTGTTTATAGTGCATGTTTTAAGAATATAATTATGCATCTGAGGAATAGGTTTGAAAATGGGGTTTGGGGCAGAGATATGGAGGTGATCCCTTAGGGAGTGGATTTTGAAGATTGAGGTACAGAATGATGGATGAGAGTGCTTGGAAATCAGAGAAAGTGCACAGAGAGGACCCAGGTTCCCCTGTAACCACTTATAATAAGAAAACACATGGGATGTTTCATTATAAATAAGTATGAATATGTATTGCATTTGTTATAAGGAAAATTAGTTTATTGTTAACTCAAATGAAAAATATGTTGTTTTTTTCTAATTGAAGCACCAGTTACCAGCTGTTCACTTTTTAAGGCTTCAATGATATCCACTGCAAACTGGGCATTTACAGCCAGTTGTATATGCTCAGCTCATTGGCTAGTCAATATATTATCCAATGTTGCTCTCTTGCAATGGTAACGGAACTTCAGAAAGAAAAGATATACATTTTGTACTTGGTCATTGATCATGCAGTGAATATAAAGTTGTAACATGGGGAAATATCATTTTCAGTGATGGTTTTTTATTCGAATTTTAGTGCAGGTATATATAAAAATCAAAAAATTTACATGACAAAGGCCTTATGTGACTGAACTGATCAAACCAATATAAGTAAAACCATACTTTCTATGGTTAAATATTTAGTAAAATGTAACAAAACAAAGTTACAGAACAAAATGTGTGCTGATTTTGATGATATTTTCAACATAGCTTTACATGAAACCATGGATTTATGTTATAAACTTGCAGATGTGAGACTTGTTAATCAAGTATTTTTTTTGTTGATTTTCAGTTATTTCAGTTAACCCAGGTATTGTTACTTAGTGTTAATAACATGCATGGGCAGGAATTTGGGTTTGAGTTCACACTTGCTGACATCTGTTAAAGAACTCTGTGGTTCTTAAAAGCATCATTTTTTGTCATAAATACAGTTATAAAATCACGAATTTCAGTAAAGAACGCTTGGGAAAACAGAAGTTAAATTACTATGCTAATCCGCTGAGCTTTATAGACATGTAAATAATGTATAGTGTAATTAATTTCATTTTCATGCATTGAAGACTTGTTTATTTTGAATTTGTGTATAATTTATATTTGAGGGTGTTTTTCTCAAAACTCAGAACTTAAGAGCACATAGAAACACATTTCATTTTATATATTTTTTAAATGCAAAATTTAGACTAAATATGAGGGTTAGATAGTGAGATGTTTTAATTAACCAGAGTGCGTGCTTGCCAGCCAGAAATCTTAATATATTCAGTATTATACAAGTTTGAGATGAGATTTTAGAAATCACCTAATAATACCTGAAAATTGGAAAGAATTGAGGTTATAAAAACATGAAACATGTTTTTTAAAATCATTGTACTGTATATAAAAACATTCAAACTTGTTGTTTTGTAAATGAAGTTTGAACCATTTGTCTTAAAACTTTTTTTTAATCATTGACAAGTTCTAAATTTATGTTTATTGTTGTAGTTATCATAACGTGTTTATCTACCATATGTCCCCTTAATAGTAGCGTCCGGGTGCTATGCAAAATGTCAAGTGGGCGCCCTTATAAAATTTAATTAAAAAACAACAACATTATTATATAAGGGTTATATAAAAGGTTGAACTTTTCGATATATATTTTTTTTTAGATACAAAAAAATCCATGAATGTATTCAATAATGTATTGAATTTTGAAGACTTTTTTTTTAATATGTGTGTGGGTGGGTGGAGGGAGGGGTGGGGTGGTGCAGGCACAGAGTGAAGGCGCTACTATTAGGGAAAATTGATTGATTGTACAATTTGTGAAATTGCAAGGTCTGTTTGGACCTTTCTATGCATAACCATATGTAACAGTCTATTAAATCATTATTTTATTATTAGAATTTTGTGGCTCTGGATTTCAAGAACCTCATTACTCAGTGTCAAGTAAAAGCTCTAAGAATGTATTGAGTTTTTTCAGCTTGCTAAATTAACTGGTTTCATTGGTCCAGTTTTTATCACTGAACCAATCAGAATGCTTCATTTGTATTTTCATTTGTTTGTTTCTATCATGACATCACTTTCTGGTATTAAACCTCACAGCCTGGTATTATGACTTCACGTCATGCCATTATGATGCAACTCGGTGTGTTCTGAGAACTGACTGAGCCTTTAAATTGCTGTGAGAAAGTGTTTGTGTCTCTCATTTATTAATAAGTTTCTTGAAACCAAGAATCACAAAATTCTAAATATAAAGTAATTCTAAAATGATTTAATAGACTGTTATGTATGTGTTGTAGTTTATAAAGGCGATAGAACTGGCCAGATTATGTTGTGTATTTCTTCTCCCTGTAAAGTGATACTCCAGACACTAAAATACTGATTACCATTCAAAGTGTATTCTAGAGAAAAAGTAGAAATCAAACAACACACTCTGGTTAAGAATGTTAGAATCCGAAAATATGACCTTTCACTTGAATGGTGACCATATAAATTTTGGGCATTGAACAACACTGTCATATTTTGAGTTTTTTCCCCCACTAAATGCTACATTTTGTTTGCATAATATAAACTGGCAGGAAGCGGAAAAGTATGCATGGTTTACTGTATATATAAGAAATTTATTTTGGTTGCATACTGTTTTAATAGACTTATTTGAAATAAAAAAATGCCTGAGATATCCGGTAAAATAAGGCAGATTGGTGGTAATACAGATATGATTAGATCCATACCTTCTTTTACTGTGTATGGTGTGCACCACTTCTCGTAGGTAAATATGGTATATCCATGTCTGTCAGTCAGCCAGACAGTTCAAGCCAAAACCACTCAATGTATCTTCATTAAACTTGATACATAGTTCAACATAATGGTGTTGCATTTTGCTAATCTAGATTAGAACTATAAAAACAACATAAAATCTGCTGAGGGTCAAAATACCCAGTATTATCAGAAATAACTCCTTTTTATAAACGCATGCAAAGAACGTGAAGATAATAGTTTCGGTGTTCACATATGGAAGAAGATACAACATTTAAGAGGTGAACAACTTGAAAAATGAAACTTTTCAGCATTGTCATCATTTTAAAACAAATTTGGTCAACTTTCAATTGCAATGTCCAAGTTGTTGGCTGTTGTTGGTGGGAAATTAGTTTTGTCTAAGTTGTATGCCAAGCACATTTTTAAATGAGAAGTAAAAAAGTTTTGAATCTTGGTTTAACTTTATTATAATTTAAAGATGTGTACTTTAAAGATGTTTAAAAAATTAAGCAATGTTTCTAATTCTAGCCCATGCAGTTTATATATGTCAGATACAAAATTACTTTATGCCTAATTGGTTCTTTTTCGTCTGACCGGTCACAAAATCTGTATGCTTAATTTTTCACTGAATACTTGTATTTAAGTATATATGTTGTAATTGTACTTTTGTACATACTTTGAAGTGTTTGCTTGACTGTTAGTTAAATTTAATTAAATGTTAATTATGAATGTCCCCCCTGCGAAACTCTGTTCTTATACTCAAGAACAGTTCATGAACAGTTCTAGAACATTAAGAACAGTTCCTGATTCATTGTTCTAGAACATATGTTCTTAATATGTTCTTGAACACTTTCAAGAACTATTGAAGAACATTTCAAGAACTTTAATTATTCTTAAAATATTCTTGAAAGGTTCTTGAACAAGTTTAGAACAGTTCAAGAACCTTTAGATAGAGAAAATGTTCTAAAAATGTTCTTGAACAATTTCAAGAGCAAATCAAGAACAGTTTAGGAACTTCAGGAGTTCCTGAACTGTTCTTAATTTGTACTTGAACAATTTGAAGAACAAATGAAGAACCATTCAGGAAAGTCAAGGGTTCTTAAACCGTTCTTAATTAGTTCTTAACTCTAAGTGTTCTGAAACGTTAAGCACTAATTAAGAACAGTTTAAACCCTTGAAGTTCCTAAACTGTTCTTCATTTGTTCTTGAAATTGTTTAAGAACAGTTTTAGAATATCTTCTCTATTTAAAGTTCTTTCAATGTTCTTTAAAATGTGAACTTAATTCCTTTAAATAGGAAATGTAATTAAGATGTGCTTAAAATATCTACAAATGTGTTATCTTAATAGGAATGTCGCTACAAATCGATTACATCTGTGCAAATGTAAATATACATTAAATTAGTAAGCAAGTCACAATATTAACCACCTAATAAACTATTGTGATCTTCCATTATTAGTCACACTACTTACTGATACAGCGTTTGAAAAAGGCATTATTTTTGTAATGCTGACAGGCAATGTATTATAATGAAATATGAAATTTCTTAATTTTAAGTAGCTTGAACACGCCCCAAGTATACATAGATGACTTTTGCTGGGACATGAAAACAATTATCCATAAACTTGGTATAAAAAGACATTTATTTTGTAGCACTTAAGTTTTGTGTTGATTAAATTAAAGTTCAAAAGTTTCAAATCTTTTGAGTATTTCCACAAAACAACATAATTTTATTACACTATTTCCAGAACAGTTTTTTCCATAACAAACTGAATGTTTATGAATGTTGTTTAAAGGCTCATCAACACAGTATAGATTATAAGAAAAATTACAGTTCTTGAAATGCTCTTCAATAGTTCTGGAAAATGTTCAGGAACATATTAAGAACATGTTCTAGAACAATTAATCAAGAACAGTTCAGGAACTGTTCTTAATGTTCTAGAAATGTTCATGAACTGTTCTTGAGTATAAAAACAGAGTTTCGCAGGTGTTCATCTTCATTAATTAAACAAATATATACTACTATTAACAAACAGATATATGATCATTATTGAATGAACAGTTTAATATAATAATATTATCTGGAGTTTAAAAGCCCATGTCTTCATTTATATTTGCAAAGAAAGTAGGTAAAGAATATATGATACCTGAGTGTGATTCTGACAAAATTGCAAATAAAATGCAAATGCCATTCTTTTGAGTTTTTGGCGGTAAAATGGCAGTCCAACTGAAGATTGTGCTTGCATCATTTAATGATTAAATGTAAGTGTTTTGTGATAATACTTAAATTACTTATTGTGTCAAAACATCTTCTATATTTAATAGTTGTATTTGAAGGATGAAATTTCTAAATGTAGTCTTTAGAAACAGTATTTTAAAATGAAACCCCTATTGTCATGTGTTTTCACGGATTGACTTTCTTTTTTTGTTGCTGACAGAAAAATGGTATTCAGCACTGCAGATATTATTTCATTTCAGTATCATACGTAACATTTCAACAAGTATGACCAGGCATTCTGAAGGTTCAATTAATGAATTGTTCTTTAACTGTTATGTAGGTTAAATTAGTGGCCAAGGGAATTCTGGAACTGTGCAGGAACTGTTCTGGATAGATTGTTCAAGAACGGTTCTTGAACTGTGCTTCATCTGTTCTTGAGCAGTTCTAGAACGGTGCATGAACGTTAAATGAGACAAAATTTGTTCAAGAACAGTTCTAGAACTATCTTACTGGAACTGTTCAAGAACAGTTCCAGTACAGATCATTCTGGAACAGTTCTAGAACAGTTCCAGTACAGCTAGTTCTAGAACTGTGCTTCATCTGTTCTTGAGCAGTTCTAGAACTGTGCATGAACGTTAAATGAGACAAAAATTCTAGAACTTATGTTCAAGAACAGTTCTAGAACTATCTTACTGGAACTGTTCAAGAACAGTTCCAGTACAGATCATTCTGGAACAGTTCTAGAACATTTCCAGTACAGATAGTTCAAGAACTGTTCTTGAACATAAGTTCTAGAACTTTTCTTGAACATAAGTTCTAGAAAATTTGTCTCATTTAACATTCACGTACTGCTCCAGAACTGTACCAGAACAGATTAGGTACAGTTCAAGAACAGTTCTTGAACAATCTATTCAGAACAGTTCAAGAATTGTTCATGCACAGTTCTAGAAAATTTCGCAGGGGAGTATTTTGAATTGTTAATTTAATTAGTGTTAATGATATTCAAGTCAGTTTATTATGTAAGATTTTATAATTAAATCAATCAAAAAAACTTTATGAAGAAAATAGTCCTGTTTTAATTCATTTAAGATTCATTGTATTTAGCTTTAGGTATTCGTTTTTATTAAAAATTATTTGAAGTAAACGAAATGGCAAAATATTATATGAAAACACAACAAGAGAGATGTTTTTGTTTTTCTTCTGAATGTGATTTTAAGGCCACGTTTTCTTATTTCATAACATACTTGGTTGATTTAATTAAAGTTATTGCAAGCCTTTCCAGTCAGAAAAGATTCAGCAAAATTAATTTTACAGATTTCTAGCTATTGTGCTTTACAATGCAATATCGTTAACCCCTTGTTAACCCTTTGTCACGGAGATGCTGTCTACATTTTCTTTTCGTGGAAAGGTTTGCAATAAATTTAAATTAGCTCATTGAAATTTCTGTATGCTATAGTGTTATATATACTTGTATAGTCATATATATGTTGATTTAAAATCAGTTGGTTTCAAGATTGTATATTTAATATGAGTTTGATCTCGTAAAAGTTTTGATCCACAACAAAAATTCTTTAAGTAGGCTTATTTCCAGTTTGGTGTTCTAGCTGCTGTGTCTGGCCATGTCATAGCAAAAAGCATGTGTCCCTTCATCGGCACTTCTGTTTAGAGCTTTATAATGGTCTTGATGAACTGCTTTAACAATGAAGTCTTCAAGATTTAGGTGATGCCAGAGGTCAGATTTTGGTACCATCCCAACTGTTTCTAAAATGATTCAGGTTACACTTTGCTTTCAAACTAATTAAATAAATAAAAACCAAAAGTTGGAAATCAGCTTACTTAGAATGTTTTCTTTTTCTGGATGTTTATAGTTCCAAATTTGACTGTTATAATATATGTACTATTAAAAAGAGTGTGTGGTTCTTGATGTCCAAAATCTTAATAAAGAAAAGTCATGTAAATAGTTAAATAATTGTGAAATAATGTTCAACCTTGAATCATACTCATTCACGCTTTCCTGTACCAGGAGATGTTGTGGGTTTACCCTAGGGATTAGACAGCAACAAAGTACATGCGGTCAGAATGACAACAGGGACACTCAGGGTGGGGATTTAGGCTCTATAGTTGTCCAATAGAATTTAGACATGTAGTATTTTAAATTCACAGTGACAAAATTAAAATGCTTAAGACCCAAAGGAGTTTGAGTTCTTTAGCAAAGGGAATAATTGCCAAGTATTTTTAAAATGTGTCTAATTCCCCAGGGTGTAACCTTCAACCTGCTGGTGGGATAAAAATACGATAGGCCCATTTTATATAAAAAATATGATAGGCCATTTTATATGAAGACCAATCACCTATTCAAATGACTGTAACATGAGAGAAGACAAAATGCCTATAATTGGAAAAAAATAACAAAGTTAAGATAAACTATTTTTGATTTGAACAAATAAAAAATATTTTATTGACCACTTTAATAAGTTTAAATAAAAACAATTCAAATGGACAAAGTTAAATGTTTTTGACTGTTTTCTGCTGTTAATCACTATGACTATATACTTGTGTGTTTTAATCAGTTTTACATTTGTAATAAACGTTGTAGTTAGAATCGAAGTAGATTTTCTGTTCAATTCCAAATCTCTTAAAATACCCGTGTCCATTGTGTTTGAGGTAAGAACAGGCCATTCAGGCTGTATTTCATTTGTTCAGTTCTGTTTTTATCTGTTTAAGAGTTTGGTTCTTGAGTAACAGTTCTTTGGGCGCTGTTCTTTGTTTGTTAAGTTTTTCTTCTTTATAGTTATTTCTGTTACTTTCCTTTAGTTGTTTCATGTTGGGCAGGGAGACAATGTTGACTACTGGTCAGCATACTTATCTGGTAACTGAAAGGTTGCCTGTTACACTACCTGCTAGCCTGCAGAGCACTGCACTTCCCCGGCGAAATTTTCTGGAACTGTTGCAGAACTGTTCTGGAGCGGTTCTGGATAATTGTTCTAGAACTGCTCATGAAATGTTCTGCATACGTTCTAGAACAGTTTAGATACTGTTCTTGAACGTTAAATGAGACAACATTTCTGGAACTATCGTTCTTGAACGGTTCAAGAACAAGTTCTAGAACTATTCTAGAGCTTTAGTTCTTGAACAATTATCCCTGAATGGTTCAAGAATGATAGTTCCGGAAATTTTGTCTCATTTAACATTCAAGAACTAACAGAACTGTTCTAGAAATTTCAGGAACAGTTCTTGAATAATAATCCCAGAACCGTTCAAGAACTATTCTAGAACTTCTGCTCTTGAATGGTTCAAGAACGATAGTTCCAGAAATTTTGTCTCATTTAACGTTCAAGAACTGTATCTGAACTGTTCTAGAACAGATGAAGAACATTTCATGAACTGTTCTTGGAACAAGTCTCCCAGAACCGTTCAAGAACAGTTCATGAATGGAACTATATTTTTAGAATGGAATATCCAGCACATATAAACAAGTTCATATTGTTGATTGTAAATTTCTTGTAAACTATAAACACAAATTAATTTTTCTTATTTTTTCCAAAATTACCTTTTACACATTTTGTTTCAGAACCATGGTCTAATAACCATGGTTGACCATCATTAACCACGGTTGACCATGGTCTTAACATCTAGCAATATTGACACCATGGACAACCATGGTCATTTCTGACCATGGTCATTTCTGACCATGGTTGACCAGGGTCAAATGACCATGGTCTTAACATCTAGCAAAATTAGCACCATGGTCAATTCAGACTGAATATTACTTTACCCCACCCACTCTTTACACCAACAATTTCCTTATTAATCCTGTTGTTGTGCAGGTTTTGTTGAAAAAAAAAGTAATAGATAGAGTCTGGTCTCAGTGAGTTGGCTTATTTAAACACCTCGATGGGCTACGCCCATCTCGGTGTTTAAATAACCAACGAGCTGAGACAGACTCTATCTTTTTTGTAGCATGGTGTACTTAGTAACACTGTGACGTCATAGTGACCGTACTCTAAATTCCAATATCCGGTAGTTGTAGTATGGAATAGCCACGCCCCTTTAGTTACCCTAAATTAAACGATTTAATGCTCTGCATTCATCAAAGGAAATGTCACCGACCATGCTACAAGACTTATTAATGTACTGCAATGTCTTCATGTATTCTTACCTCTTATGTTCCAGTTCATTTTGAAATATCCAACTTTAATCTCTGTTATTCTCAAATTTATCAGACTTCCAAATATAATTATAAATGTCATTCACATGGTGCTGGAAACAAAGGGACAGTACTCTAACCGATTTCAAGAAATGTTCTTAAACTGTTCTTGATTAGTTCTTTAGCAATTTCAAGAACAAATGAAGAACAGTTTAGGAACATCAAGGGTTTTTAAAGTGTTCTTAATTAGTTCTTACATTTGTTTTATTTATTTTAAACATTTATAGTTCCTGAACTGTTCTTAAATTGTTCCTGATATTGTTTAAGAACGGTATTAGAACCGTTTAAGAACATGTCCATTCCTGAACGGTTCTTAAATTGTTCCTGATATTGTTTAAGAATGATATTAGAAGACTTTAAGAACATGTCCATTCCTGAACGGTTCTTAAATTGTTCCTGATATTGTTTAAGAACATGTCCTTTTGATACAAGTTCTGGAATGGTTCTAAATTTGTTCCTGAACATTTCAAGAACAGTTTAAGAACCAACTGAATGCGTGAAATGGTCAAGAACTGTTCTTAAAAATGTTCTAGAACATTTTAAGAATGAATGTTCTAGAACAATGATCAGTGATGATCAAGAACAGATCAAGAACTGTTCTTAATGTTCTAGAGCAGTTCATGAACAGTTCTTAAAGACAAGAACAGAACTTCGCCGGGGTTGTGACCTTGAGTAAGTCATGTTACTCCCCCAATTTATCCTTCAGATGGAGTTGTTGATTTATACTGATTAATCTCTCCTGCAGGCATATCGAAAACCACAGCAGTTAATTCCTCTGAATTCTTTCAGTCTCTGAAAACAGGTCTAAATGTTGATTATGAAGTCGTAAAAGAACTGCATGTTCAGTTCAATTGACACTGTAAATCTTACTTTTCCACATTTTGTTTAGTTTGCATGTCTGGATCTGGATCTTTATGATGCAGAGCCAATTACAGTACGATGCAGGGCCAATCACATTACAATGCAGGGCTAATTATGTTACAATGCAGGTCCAATTACATTAAAATGCAGAGTGAATTATGTTACAATGCAGGGCCAATTATGGTATGATGCAGGGCCAAATACATTACAAGGCAGGTCCAATTACATTACAAGGCGGGGTGAATTATGTTACAATGCAGGGCCAATTACGGTATGATGCAGGGCCAAATACATTACAATGCAGGTCCAATTACATTACAAGGCGGGGTGAATTATGTTACAATGCAGGTCCAATTACATTTAAATGCAGGGTCAATTTCGTTACAATGCAGGGCCAATTATGGTACGATGCAGGGCCCAATACATTATAATGCAGGGCCAATTGTTACAATGCAGGGCCAACTGCATTACAATGCAGGGCCTATTAGGATACAATACAGGGCCAATTACATTACAATACAGGGCCAATTACATTACAATACAGGGCCAATTACATTAAATACAGGGCCAATTATGTTACAATGCAGGGCCAGTTACATTATGATGCAGGGTTAGTTAATGCTCATCACATCGGGTATAAAGTCTCTGTATTAAAATGAAATCACATGGTCACAGTGTTGATATCACAGCTTTATCGATTTAAATAGGTTACCAGTCAATGTAATTTTACATGAATCATTTCAAATCAACCATATTGCATACCATGTACCTATGTGCATATAAATGCATTTTAAAACCGATTTGTGATGAATTCGACGCTGACCACATCTGGCAGAGTTGATGCCCTTTGATTTCCTGGTAAGTATGATATGTTCTGCTGCAAACTCAAATATTCATAGCATACGATATACCTGCAAATGTAAAAGCGTAACCTATGTTCCACCATTTAGCATGTAAAAGGCCGTACCATAAATAAAGGTAACAATCTTTTTGAATGATAAATATTTAACCTTTTTCTGTGAAAATAATTCATATGGATATACAATATAAGACAATTTAAGTATGGCAGACATGTTCAGGGTTTCTGAATAGTGCCTCAATTAAGCAGTCTGTATAAAAGTAACCAAAACATAAAAACATTCAATTATAAAAAGTTAAAATACAAAATGTTTGGCAACAACTTTTTGGCTTTTTGAGATAATTTAGGTATTCTGCTTATTAAGTATTATAATCAAAGTTTAATTGAAATATTTCAGTTATCGTATATATTATTACCAAATGAAAAATATCAAAAACTTTTAACATACTATGTGGCACTTTTGTATTGCTTGAAAATGAAGGCTTTATTTTACATAGGACTCCTCGGAGAGTGGACTTTGTTTATATGCATGGTTGACTACTTCATGCTGTAAATCTCCTCATTGCTTCAAATCCTCTGAGGTGGCCTGTCCCTGATAAATAGAATATTCTTACCAGTGTGGGAAAATACTTTATACCTTCCCTTATACAGCTCATCCATGTTCTCTATTTGGAAACCTTTGCTTTTATGCTTTGTTTTATACATGAGATTACATTATTTGTTGCTATATTTTAAGATTTAAACATACAGAATCAGTAACTGACTTTGTTGTCTCGCTTTTTGAAGAAAAGGAGACAATGGTGATGTAAATTTTCTGCATTTAGCTGTTTAATATAAGACTCAAGAACTGCATGAACTTAGGATTTCAAACTTTGGTTATATGCTGTATCTTGGGTAATACAACTTAACATGAAATAGCAAATGCGGGTGTGACATTTCCAAGCAAAGGGCAGATAACCTTTTTAATTTTGCATTCCAGTTTTGCATTAAGTCATTTTCTCAGGATGTATAGATGATTGTAATGTTTATGTGGCAATTCCAGTCTTCTAATGAAATATCACAAAATAACAAATAAATTTTCAAAAAAACAACCAAACAGGAGACCTGCTAGTCATTGGCTGATAATGTCCTTATTTGGCAGCCATCTCTGTAATGGTTTGCATAACTGCCCATGGTTAAATGAATGTTTAATGTAGCACACAATAAGTTAGAATAATTGTTAAAATGAACAGAAACCCAATATGCCGTATACAATTTATGCCGACTAAACTGCATCTTCCAAGTATTAAAACTGTTGGGTTCGGGTCTATTTTGGTCTCATGGGAACCAGCCTTTTGCAGCATCTTAATTCATAAAATCATGATCCCAAAGAATGACAGAATTGGCAGACTATGTACAATTGTCGATCATAATGGTTAAATATAAGGATATCTTTTTTGATTATATAGCTTATGTGTACTTAACATAATACTTATTATGTATACTTAACATTCAAATATTCATTAAGAAACAGTTTCCCCACATATCATCTTTCATTAACAGCAGTTAAAAAATACCTACATTTGGTATCACCAAAAGTAACACTTTTTCTCTTGAACCCTTGGTTGCTTTTTTTGTCGTAGTTACAGTTGTAGAATTGCAGAGATTGATGCAAGTAGATTACATAATAATGCTAAATCAGTTTGTTTAATCTACATGTATCTACTGTAGTGTTAGCAGGATTTGTTGTATGGCAATCTTAAACAAAGGAAGGGCCAAAGTCATGGAATAAGTGTTACATTTTTAACCAGGTTTTTCCTTGGAAAACTCTGGTTATTGGATTGAGGTATGTCTTTTGGCAGGCAGGGAGGCTGGTGGGCGGGCGGCGTCTCAAACTCTTAGTTTCCTTTTGTTTGGAATGAGGTATTGCGATGAAACTTGCAGGATAGGTAGTTTATATGGAAAGGAAGCTTTGGATTACATTTGGTGTCACTGGGATCGAGGTCAAGGTCACTGTTACTAAAAATAGAAAAATGATTTCCGCTCAATAACTTTTGTTAGGAATGAAGTATTGCGATGAAACTTGCAGGGTAGGTAGCTTATAAGGAAAGCAAGCCTGGGATTGCATTTGGGGTCACTGTGGTCAAGGTTAAGGTCACTGTTACTAAAAATTGAAAAATAGTTACCGCTTAATAACCTTTATTAGAAATGAGATATTGCAATGAAACTTGCAGGGTAGGTAGCTTATATGGAACGGAAGCTTGTGATTGCATTTGGGGTCACTGGGTTCAAGGTCAAGGTCACTTTACTAAAAATACAAAAATGGTTTCCGCTCAATAACTTAAGTAAAGAATGAGATATTAGAATGAAACTTCCTAATAGTATGTAGGTAGCTATATCAAAGGGAAGTTTGTGATTGCACTGGGGTCAAGGTCACTGTTACTAAAAATAGAAAAATGATTTCTGTCAATTACTTAACTTTGGAATGAGATATTTCAACGAAACTTGCTGTGCATGTAGCTTATATTTGGCTTATATTTGCCTTACTAACAAATCTTTTCTTTCTTTACAGTCCTCATTTACTGTGTATACATATATGGTTGTGATTCACATGTCATTCTATTTATTCTATATTGTACACTGTTTATATCATTTAATACAATAACTTCAACCACTTACTTCATTTATGTAATGTGCTGGGTTTTTTTGTAGCAAAAATCCTTTTGTTGCTTCATTTTCATCTTACCGGTAGAGTAATAACGGAAAATATGGTTTTCATGATATTTCCACGTTTCTTGTTAAGATGTAGCCCTGTTAAGCATTCTGTGAAACATGCTCTCACTCATGCCTTCTATCATTAATTTGTGGTACAGTACAGACCTATGGTGAAATTGCATTTGAGTGTTGTGATTTCTGTAGGACCTTTTTTCTCATTACTAGACATGCCAGCTCCGTTGATATGAAACATGCTCTTTTTCATTATCTGAAATATGCCCTCTTTCATTGTCTGAAACATGCCTTTTTTTTTATCTAAAACCTTCCTCTATCATTATTTGCAACATGCCTCTTATCATAATCTGAAACTTGCCCCTTTATATATCTGAATACTTGGAAAATGCCCACTTCCATTATCTGAAATATGCCCGCTATCTGCATGAACATGCCCGTAATCGTTATATGAAACATGCCCAGAAACACTCTTCTATTATTATCTGAAAGCATGCGTTAAGTGTATTGTAAATTCCATAGCTACATCAAACATGGGTTTTCTTCTACTGAGCATCCACCTCACATGCTGGAGGTTGTCAGTTCAACAATCATACCAAAGATTTCATAAAAATGGTACTAGTAGCTCCCTTCCTTGATGTTCATATAGCATGCTCATAATTCTGTCACTTACTAGAGACAGGTTTATAAAACTTTCATTAGTTCCATTCGATTTTATTGAAACAAAAATTCTGGTAAAAGGAATCTCCATTTTAACAGTTTCGGACAAGGTAATACAAGCTTCATACTACACTTTCTTTTGGGAAATAGATTCAGTGTTTCAAAATGAAAATGCAATGCTCGTCATCTTCTACGGATGTTTCTATGATGCCTGGAATTGGAATGATGTAAACATGAATGTAACATTTGAAATTTAGAGAATAATATATGGAAACAAAGATTTATATTTTTTTAGGAAAAAATGAAAATGGCACCAATGCAGTTGAGGCAGGTGAAATGAAGGAAACGAAACCATTACCACCAATCAAAAAGACTGCAGAAGTCAGACCACAACCTATTCCTACTGACCAGGATGATAAAAGCCGGTAAGCTTTTTCTGATTCAGTTATTGTATATTTCATGCTTAAAGCTGTGTGATTTTGTTTGGATTTGTCATCTGAAATAAATTAACGAATCTTAATTGATGAAACAAGTTTCATAAACACATATGTATGTCTTTGTAAGAGCTGGATGAAGACCATAATGGTCTAGAATACTTGTATGGTCTAGAGTCTGTATTGGTCTAGGAGACTTATCCATGTACAGAAGACTTTACTAGTACATGTATTGTCCTATATTTCAATAAGCACTGAAAGCTTACAGAACTTGATGGCGCTTATTTACAAATAGAAGGTCAAGGGTTCTGGGACAGTAATGAATAAAACAGTTTATCGTATCCTTGACTGCTTGCTGCCTGTGTTCATGACACCTCAAAAGAGGCATGCGATTCAAAGCAAGTCGACTTTCAATGTATACCTTTAAATAAAAATTTATGTTGCTTCGCTTTCAATGGTGTAATGTGTTTTTCATTATTTGTTTTTGTCTCGCCTTTTTCGAAGAAAAAAAGAGACATAGGTGTTGCTTTTCCGGCGGCGGCATCAACATTCAAATTTTGTGTTTAGGTCACTTTCTCACAAACTAGATGCACCAGACCTTTCAAACTTTGCTTATAGTTGTATCTTAGCTACTACATCACAACGTAATATAGAGAATGCGGGTTGACCTTCACCCTCCAAGCAAAGGGCAGATAACTTAATAATTTTACATTCAACTTTTGCATTTAGATTAATTTCTCAGGAAATATATGCACTAGACCTTTCAGACCTTGGTTATAGTTGCACTTGGGTAGTACATTGCTATGTGACGTAGTAGATGCGATCTTCACTTTCCAAGCAAAGATAACTTAATAATTTTACATTCAACTTTTGCATTTAGGTCACTTTCTCATGGACTGTTTGCGATAGACCTTTCAAACTTTGGTTATAGTTGCATCTTGGTTAGTACATCACTACGTGACATAGTAGGTGCTGATGTGACCCAAGCAAAGGGCAGATAACTTAATAATATTACATTCAACTTTTGCGTTTAGGTCACTTTCTCATGGACTGTATGCGATAGACCTTTCAAACTTTGCTGTAGTTGCATCTTGGGTAGTACATCACGGTTAATCAATTGTAACTTCACCAAAGCCGAGCATCTGCACCGCTTGCGGTGCTCTTGTTTATAAGTCCTGTCCTTGTTAGGCGAGACATGTGAATCTGCAGATTTGTTGTTTAGCTCTACTGACCATATTACATGCTATGTTTTGCACTAAACTCTTGAATATCTGACACCATGATCTTAGCTCATTGGTGGTTCTACACAGGTGCCCGCCCGTGTACAAAAATTGCCCGGAGGGGTATCTGGGGTCTTCCTCCACCAATGAAAGCTGGAAAAGTCGCCATATGACCTCACCAGCTGTTGGTGTGACTATAAATTTCAATTCAATTCATTTTTAGCTCGACTGATCAGAGATCAGCAGAGCTTATGCCGTGGTGCGGCGTCCGTCTGTCTGTCCGTAAACTTTTTTTTGTAGCGACTACTCCTCTGAAACTACTTAATGTTTTTTCATGAAACTTTACAGAAATGTTGCCCATGAAGTCTAGTTGATCCTAGCAAAAATTCATGTTGATGTGAAATCCAAGATGGCCGACAGATCTAAAAATAGGTTTTTAAAAAACAAGTTTGTAGCGACTACTTCTTGAAAACTATAAGTGATATTGATATGGGACTTTTTCTAAAATGATCAGCATGACATGATGTTAGTCCTTGTCAAAAATTGTTTTGATTCAACGTTAAACATGGCTGCCAGCGGCCATCTTTGTTTACATAGAGTTATATAGTAAAAATTTGTAGCAACTACTCCTTTGAAACTACTTGGCGGATTTTCATGAAACTTTACAGGAATGTTGCTCTTAATGTCTTATTGATCCTAGCAAAATTTCAGATCGGCTAGAAATTCAAGATGGCCGCCACAGCTAAAAATAGATTTTTTAAAAAGAAGTTTGTAGTGACTAGTCTTGAAAACTATAAGTGATATTGATATGGGACTTTTTGTAAAATGATCAGCATGACATGATGGTTATCAGAGTCAAACATTATTTTGATTCGACGTTAAACATAGCTGCCAGTGGCCATCTTTGTTTACATAGAGTTATATGATGAAAACTTGTAGCGACTATTCCTCTGAAACTACTTAACGGATTTTCATGAAACTTCACAGGAATGTTGCTCTTGATATCTAATTGATCCTAGCAAAATTTCAGGTCGGCCAGAAATTCAAGATGGCTGCCATGGCTAAAAATAGATTTTCAAAATACAAGTCTGTAGCGACTACTTCCTGAAATCAAAATCAATCAGTAGAGCTTCAAGGTCATTGACCTCTTGTATTGTATATGTTCTATAACCCATTTGTATTGCTAGCATTTCTCAAACAGTATTAAATGGATTGTTCACAAGCTTCATATACACATAACAACTGATGTTGATAGGCCTTTAAAGAAAACTTCAATTCCTATTTGAGATATCTCCTTTGACTGATCTTTCTATCTTTAGAAATGCTCCTTCTTTCACTAACTGCTTTAAATTACAATTATAATTTATATGACAATTTGAAGTGAGAAAAGAGTTAGGAAGAAAAAGAAGCGACAAAATTCTTTGTAAGTTGTTTCCTAGATTATCCCAGCACCTTTAGTATTAATCCAGCCCTAAACCTTTAAAGCATGATTATAGCAATTATAAGACTCTGTGGGTGACATCTTGTTTGTAATTATCCATTCATCAAAAAAGGCAAAATATATCAGCAAAAGTGTCTTCTATAATTGCATTTGGTTTTAGACTTTTGCATAGGCATTTGGCAAACATAAAAGTTACATATGTTTGCTTTTAAAAAAAAGAAGGATGATCATTGATCATAAAAAGATTCTGTTCTAACTGTGTGAAGTTCAAAGAAATCTCTTTTTGTCAATTTTAAAAGTGTTTTATAAACCTTTATCAGGTTAAGTGTATACTAAAAGAACTTTTAAGAGATGGAATTTCTTAAAATATTATTGGAAGAAACAGAAGAAGATAATTGCCCTGAGTCTCACTCTTTAACATATTTAATTGCCATATTTACTTAACATTTAGAATACCCCAGTTTGTAACTCAGGCCCTGTATGTATATTTACAACAACAAAATAAATCATCCTCATCATGACCAGGGATCAAACCTCGGACCTTTCAATTACAGTCAAGTGTACATACCTTTAAAATGAAGCTGACATTATAAGGTTAGCACACTGGACCTTATATCTAAATGTCCTTGGTTCTGTCCGATGTTGATGCGCAACATAGGGATCATTTTGTCGTCTGTCTGTCCATCAGTCAATCCAGCAGTCTGTCACGAAAACTTAACGTTGGCTATAACTTTCTCATGTCTTGATATATCAACATCAAACTTTCAATATATATTCACCATGACAACATCGACATGACCATACTAAAATATAAAGGTCAAGGTCACACTGAAGTTCATTATATGGGTTAAATATGAGTTAAATACTCATTTCTTCTTCACAAAAACTTAACGTGGGTATAACTTTCTCATTTCTTGATTTTTCTTCATCAAACTTTCAATATATACTTATCATGTCAACATCGACATGGCCATACTAAAATATAAAGGTCAAGGTCACACTGTCCTCATTATATGGGTTAAATATTTGTTTTTTTTCTTCATTAAAACTTAGATAGTCCAGTGTGTCAAGGTCATTAATCTGGGACCAAAAAAACTTGTTATACTGACAAAGCGCTGACAGACGACACACGTGTTCTGCGGAACACCTGTCTAGTTTAATATCGATGTTCTTATCTTATTTATACCTGCACTTCTTATTTTGAATTATGTATTCCCGTATTATAAAATACATTTTTTGTTAACAAGTTTAACAAAAAAAGTATTTTCTCCGCAACTATATATTGAATGTACCCCAAATAAACAAACACATAATTCTTCTTTCTGTGATATTGTATAACCCATTTCTAACTTAATCATTTAAATAGTGAGACATAGTAAAAGCACTAGCTGAAGAACTTTTTTAAAGGACCTGCCTGATAAAGGATAAAAAAAGGGGTCTGTGTCAATTTACGGTATCACTTGATTTCTTCTCTGTCAATAAACAATGTACATGTAACTCAAAACGAAATGTAAGAGAAAAAAATAATTAAAATTTTGATTTATTTCATAACCAAAGTCTGTTCCAAAGGAAATGTGCTGAAAATGATGTAAAACAGCATTCAACCAACCTATTCCAAAGACCATTCAGTTCATCAGTATCACTTTATTCAGTATAGCCTTTTGTGTCTCTTGTTTCACCTCTATAAGCCATCTAACAGCATCACTTTGGTCTTTATTGCCATTATTACTTTGGCATGAAATACAGTCAAACTTCGATAATTCGATGTCATGGGGACCATAGGAATATGATTAGAAATCGGTTGGTTTGAGAACTCAAGTTGGCAACAAAAAAAATCATCTATCCAAACGTGTGTACCGTCCGAAAACGGTGCTACTTATGTACGCAATTAATCTTTCTCAATAATTATGTTCTTAGTTGTTTGTTTAAACCGAATAACAGATGTATTTAAATGTAATTATTACCAGGAAAATACAAGAAAAACAGCAAAATATGTTTGTTTGTATTCGAGAAATATGTTCTTATGATCAAATTACATTGAATTAATATGGGAGTTGTGCCGGGACCGGAGTATGTGCTCGAGTTACCAAAGTTACCGAAGTTTGACTGTAGTATCTTTTCAATAATGGGAATTAAAATACTGAATCCCATATTATATTTAGTTGAACATATTATGACATGTTACTGAACATGTTCTGAAAGTCACTTTCGATTTAAATCTTTACAAACAAGCAATCATGAACAGTGATGGTGTTTGGTGTTGTGTGTTGATGTAGCTGTGTGTTCATGTTTTAGGTCTGACAGTGTAGTATCCAAGGCAGATATTTACCCCAAACTAGATGACGCAACAGTCCAGTATAGGTAACACAACCTTCATGATTCCCTTTACCATGGAACTTATTATCACATTATGCTTTCATGCATCCATTTGTGCATTGTGCCAAACATATGTGACCAAGCAGTCAAGACTGTGCCAAATGCAAATGTCTAAAGTAAGTCCCTTCTCTGTTAAAGTAGGTTAGTGAGAGTATCATTTAACTTATTCTATACCATCTGGGTCAACTGCAACTTAGTCCATATATCTGGGTCAAATGCTGCTTAGTCTATATCATGTGGGTCAAAGGCAACTTAATCTTTACAATATGGGTAAAATGCAACTTAGTCCGTATATCTGGGTCAAATACAACTTGGTCTATACCATGTGGGTCAAAGGCAACTTAGTCTATACCATCTGGGTCAAATGCAACATAATCCATATATCTGGGTCAACTGCAACTTAGTCTATACAATCTGGTCAAATGCAACTTAGTCCCTATATCTGGGCAAATGCAACTTGATCTATATTATGTTTCAAAGGCAACTTAGTCTATACCATCTGGGTCAAATGCAACTTAGTCTATACCATGTGGGTCAAAGGCAACTCAGTCTAAACCATCTGGGTCAAATGCAACTTAGTCCATAAATCTGGGTCAAATGCAACTTAGTCTATACCATGTGGGTCAAATGCAACTTAGTCTATACAATCTGGGTCAAATGCAACTTAGTCCCTATATCTGGGTCAAATGCAACTTGGTCTATATCATGTGGGTCAAAGGCAACTTAGTCTATACCATCTGGGTCAAATGCAACTTAGTCCATATATCTGGGTCAAATGCAACTTGTTGGTTAGAGATTAGATCATGGCGGGGATTTCTTTATTTACACTGTCCTGTTTTAATGGGATGACAGTAGGGTAAGTGTGAGGTTTGGTGCACCCTAAAACCGGTTTAAAACCCCAGTGGCCTACTTTGCCACTGACCGTTCCAAGGCGGTACTTTTGCCTTGTTTGTTTGTTTGCGTGTTTGTTTCTGTGTTTTGTGCTTGACTGTCCTCCTTGATTACTACTTTCCCTGTCCGATCTTTTTATATTTCTTTAGTCTATACCATCTGTGTCAAATACAACTTAGTTCATTATCTGGGTTAAATGCAACTTAGTCTATACCATGTGAATCAAAGGCAAATTAGGCTGTAGATTCTGGGTCAAATGCTACTTAGTCTATATCATGTGGGTCAAAGGCAAATTAGTCTTTACAATATGGGTCAAATGCAACTTAGTCCATATGGCTGGGACAAATGCAACTTAGTCTATACCATCTGGGTCAAATGCAACTTAGTCCATATGTCTGGGTCAAAGGCAACATAGTCCATATATCTGGGTCAAATGCAACTTAGTATATACCCTCTGGGTCAAATGCAACTTAGTCCATTATCTGGGTCAAATGCAATTTAGTCTATACCATGTGAGTCAAAGGCAACTTAGTTTGTAGAATCTGGGTAAATTGTAACTTAGTCCATATATCTGGGTCAAATGCAACTTAGTATATGCCCTCTGGGTCAAATGCAACTTAGTCCATTATCTGGGTCAAATGCAATTTGGTCTATACCATGTGAGTCAAAGGCAACTTAGTTTGTAGAATCTGGGTAAATAGCAACTTAGTCCATATATCTGGGTCAAATGCTATTTAGACTATATCATGTGGGTCAAAGGCAACTTAGTCTTTACAATATGGGTCAAATGCAACTTAGTCCATATATCTGGGTCAAATGCAACTTAGTATATACCATCTGGCCATATGTCTGTGTCAAAGGCAACTTAGTCTGTACAATCTGGGTCAAATGCAACCTAGTCTATACCATGTGGGTCAAATGCAACTTTGTCCATGTTTCTGGGTCAAATGCAACTTAGTATATACCATCCTGGTAAAAGGCAACTTAATCTATACCATCTGGGTCAAATGCAACTTAGTCCATATATTTGGGTTAAATGCAACTTGGTCTATACCATGTAACTTATCTGGGTCAAATGTGAATTAGTCTATACCATCTAGGTCAACTGCATCTTCTTTGTCTATATACCATCTGGGTCAAATACAACTTTGCAAATACCATCTAGATCAAAAGCAAATTAGTATGTAATGTTATCACCTAGTTTAAAAGTAGTGTTTATCATTAAGATATGCAGTATTCGGCCTGATAAGGTGACCAGATCAATTGTTCTTTATTTGGCAGTGACTCATAAAGCAAAAGTAGGCGAATATCACATTGCTGATAGTATGTAATGTTATATGATGTCATTAAAAAAAAAATATGGTGGAATCCATATCAAGCTTAACATTCTGTTTGGTAAAATATGGGTAATCCACATGATAAATAGAATACTATGTCATTATTACCTTTTACTATCAAGTTTATTAGATTGGACAATCTTTATAGATCCCTTCGTCCGAAAATTTATGTTTATTTAATTATCTCCCTTTAATACAATATACTCCAGTCACTGTAGCATGATGATCCAGCATCTTTCATTGTTTCTGTTTTCTGTCAGATAGGGGAATCCTACCTTACAAATTATCATTAGGGCACCACCAAAGCAATTTATTTGTCCATTTGTGGTTAAATGTGTAATCATGTGACAAGGTTTTTCATGAACGGGTTATGGAGACCTTGAACTTTGACCTACTGACCCAAAATGAATAGGGGTCATCCTTGCACCATGGACAGTGAGTTATCATGCAGACAATATGTTTCATAATCAGGTCATGGTGACCTGGACCTTTGAGCTATCAAAACCAAAACAAAAAGGAATCATCATCTCACCGCAGGCAATAAAGTCCAGACTAGTGTACCCATCTCTTTAAGATACCTCATGGCTTATCGAGTAAGTTGGTGAAGGGACTATCAACCTTAGAACTACACACACACACACCAAAGGCAGTATTTTTATGTTCCCTCATAACCTAAACTCGTAACATCAAGTGAAAGAGGGTGTTCATATTCGGTGACTTTGCCCTACTGACCCCAGAATGAATAAGGGTCATCCTGTCAGTTTGGACAGTCAACCTGTGGCTGTGACATTGCTCAAGAGGTTTAAGATTGAGTATGCAGACAGTGTTTTTCATTATCAGGTCAAGGTCACACTTTGACCTTTGATTTATTAAACCTAAAATGTATGTATTCATTTCACCGTGGACAGTTCAGCCATGAAGTTTGTTGACATTGTCTTATTTGGTTTCAAAGTTATAGAATAGAAACCAAATTGCCAAAAGACCGGACAGAGTGGTTACTATAGGATTCAGAATGCAGGGTTTAAATGGGCTGTAAATACATGTACATGTCTGTTTATTGTCTCGCCTTTTCGAAGAAAAAAGGAGACATAGGTGTTGCTGTTCCGGCGGTGGCGAAGCAAAGGCGTCAACATTCAAGTTTTGCGTTTAGATCATTTTCTCACAAACTGTATACACTAGACCTTTCAAACTTTGCTTATAGTTGTATCTTGGGTGGCACATCGGATTTTCATGAAACTTCACACGAATGTTGCTCTTGATGTCTTATTGATCTTAGCAAAATTTCAGGTCGGCTGGAAATTCAAGATGGCCGCCATGGCTAAAAATAGATTTTTAAAAAAAAAGTTTGTAGCGACTACTTCTTGAAAACTATAAGAGATATTGATATGGGACTTTTTCTAAAATGATCAGCATGACATGATGGTTATCCGAGTCGAACATTATTTTGATTCAATGTTAAACATGGCTGTCAGTGGCCATCTTTGTTTACATAGAGTTATATAATGAAAACTTGTAGCGACTACTCCTCTGAAACTACTTGACGGATTTTCATATAACTTCACAGGAATGTTGCTCTTAATGTCTAATTGATCCTAGCAAAATTTCAGGTCGGCCGGAAATTCAGGATGGCCACCACGACTAAAAATAGATTTTCAAAAAAACAGTTTGTAGCGACTACTTCCTGAAATCAAAATCAATCAGTAGAGCTTCAAGTTCATTGACCTCTTGTTTTATTTTTAGCTCTGCTGGCCCTTATGGGATGGTGTGTTGTCCGTCTTCCGTCGTCCGTCGTCCGTTAACTTTTCTTCAAACGACTTCTCCTCAGAAACCGCTTGGCTAATTTTGACCAAACTTCACATGGATGATCCTTAGATGAATGCTTTTTAGATTTGTTAAAAGTAGGTCAGCGCTACATCCTAGATGGCTGCCATTACCATATATGGTCAAAACCTTAAAAAATCTTCTTCTCCAGAACCGCTGGACAGATTTCAACAGTTATTCTTTTAAAATGATCGCCCACGCCTAGACTATCAAGTTTGTTCAAATAAAGTCCCCGGGGTCAAAAATGTCCGTGCCCCGGGGGTCCAAAGTTTGTATATTGAGGTTTTGCATGTTTTTCATATAGACATATAGGAAAAAACTTTAAAAAATCTTCTTCTCTGAAACCACAAGGCACAAAGCTCTCATGTATTACATGTAGCATAAGCTTATGGTCCTCTACTAAGTTTGTTCAAATGGTGACCCTGGGGTCAAATTCGTCCCCACCCCGGGGGTCTAAGTTTTACATAGACTTATATAGGATTTTTTTTAAAAAAATCTTCTTCTCTGAAACTACAAGAGCCAGAGGTTTGATATTTTGCATTTACTATAATCTTATGGTCCTTTACCAAGTTTGTTCAAATGTAGACCCTCAAATTTGGCCCCGCCCCGGGGTCACAGTTTTACATAGACTATATAGGAAGAAAAAAAATCTTCTCCTCTGAAACTACAAGACCCAGAGGTTTAATATTTTGCATAATTTACTATAAGATTATATTCCTTTACCAAGTTTGTTCAAATGATGACCCTGGGGTCACATTTGGCCCTGCCCCGGGGGTCACAGTTTTACATAGACTTGTATAGGGAAAAACTTAAAAAATCTTCTTCTCTGAAACTACAAGAGCCAGAGGTTTAATATTTTGCATTTCCTATAAGATCATGGTCCTTTACCAAGTTTGTTCTAATGGTGACCCTGGGGTTACATTTGGCCCCACCCCAGGGGATCACATGTTTTACATAGACTTGTATAGGGAAAAACTTAAAAAATCTTCTTCTCTGAAACTGCTTGAGCCAGATGTTCAATATTTTGCCTTTGCTATAAGCTTTTGATCCTCTACCAAGTTTATTCAAATGGTGACCGTGGTATCAAATTTGGCCTGCCCCGGGGTCACAGTTTTACATAAACTTATATATAGGAAAAAAAGTTAAAAAATCTTCTCTGAAACTACAAGAGCCAGAGGTTTCATATTTTGCATTTACTATAAGATTATGGTCCTTTACCAAGTTTGGTCAAATGGGGTCATATTTGGCTCCGCCACGGGTCACAGTTTTACATAGACTTGTATAGGGAAAAATTAAAAACATCTTCTTCCCTGAAACTGCAAGAGCCAGAGGTTTAATATTTTACATTTACTATGAGCTTATGGTCCTTTACCAAGTTTATTAAAATGGTGACCCTGGGATCACATTTGTCTCTGCCCCAGGGGTCAAATGTTTACATAGACTTGTATAGGGAAAAACTTAAAAAATATTCTCTGAAACCACAAGGCACACAGCTCTCATATATTACATGTAGCCCTGGGGTCACATTTGGCCATGCCCCAGAGGTTACACTCTAGCACCTTCATTTTGTCTTTGATCAAACAACAGAGGCCTTTCTTGGACAATCTTAACCAAACTTGCACAGATTGTATATGATCATAAGATTTCGAAGAAGTTCGATAATGGACCATTACTCAGGTGATCGATATAGGGCCATCTTGGCCCTCTTGTTTTCTTGTGTGACTGACACACAAGCAAGTATGTCTCTATGCGCAGGAAACGGTCTATTTCTTCATTTAAAGCAATAAAAAATTGCAGTCACACAAGGGGAGGGGAGCTTGTGTGTCCAAATGGTAAAAACGACACACAAAATGTCAAAAACAGTCACACAAAGTACGAACGTACACACAAAAAACAGACAAACAAGTTTTAGTCACACAAAGCCTGATTTTGTGTACGTCCGTCCGTCTGTCCGTCCGTAAACTACTGAATGGATTTTCATGAAACTTTACAGAAATGTTGGCCATGAAGTCTAGTTGATCCTAGCAAAAATTCATGTTGATGTGAAATCCAAGATGGCCACCAAATCTAAAAATAGATTTTTAAAAAACAAGTTTGTAGCGACTACTTCTTGAAAACTCTAAGTGATATTGATATGGGACTTTTTCTAAAATGATCAGCATGACAATCGTTTTGATTCGACGTTTAACATGGCTGCCAGCGGCCATCTTTGTTTACAAAGAGTTATATAGTAAAAACTTGTAGCGACTACTCCTCTGAAACTACTTGGCGGATCTTCATGAAACTTTACAGGAATGTTGCTCTTAATGTCTTATTGATCCTAGCAAAATTTCAGATCGGCCAGAAATTCAAGATGGCCACCACAGCTAAAAATAGATTTTTAAAAAATAAGTTTGTAGGGACTACTTCTTGAAAACTATAAGTGATATTGATATGGGACTTTTTCTAAAATGATCAGCATGACATGATGGTTATCCGAGTCGAACATTATTTTGATTCAACGTTAAACATGGCTGCCAGTGGCCATCTTTGTTTACATAGTGTTATATAATGAAAACTTGTAGCGATTACTCCTCTGAAACTACTCGACGGATTTTCATGAAACTTCACACGAATGTTGCTTTTGATGTCTTATTGATCCTAGCAAAATTTCAGGTCGGCCGGAAATTCAAGATGGCCACCATGCTAAAAATAGATTTTCAAGATACAAGTTTGTAGCGACTACTTCTTTAAAACTATAAGTGATATTGATATGGGACATTTTCTAAAATGATCAGCATGACATGATGTTGGTCCTTGTCAAAAATCATTTTGATTCGATGTTAAACATGGCTGTCAGCGGCCATCTTTGTTTACAAAGAGTTATATTTAATGAAAACTTGTAGCGACTACTCCTCTGAAACTACTTGACGGATTTTCATGAAACTTCACAGGAATGTTGCTCTTGATGTCTTATTGATCCTAGAAAAATTTCAGGTTGGCCGGAAATTCAAGATGGCCGCCACGGGTAAAAATAAATTTTCAAAAAACAAGTTTGTAGCGACTACTTCCTTAAATCAAAATCAATCAGTAGAGCTTCAAGGTCATTGACCTCTTGTTTTTACAATGTTTTAAAAGAAGTACTGATGGGAATTTTATGTCGACAACCCTTGATATAAGAGCCATTTTAGCCAGTAGAGTGTCCACAGGCCCTCTTGGGCCTCTTGTTTTTAGCTCTACTTATCAAAGATCAGCAGAGCTTATGCCGTGATGCGGTGTCCGTCGTCCGTCTGTCTGTCTGTCCGTCTGTCCGTAAACTTTTTTTTGTAGCGACTACTCCTCTGAAACTACTGAATGGATTTTCATGAAACTTTACAGAAATGTTGCCCATGAAGTCTAGTTGATCCTAGCAAAAATTCATGTTGATGTTTAATCCAAGATGGCCGCCAAATCTAAAAATAGTTTTTTAAAAAACAAGTTTGTAGCGACTACTTCTTGAAAACTCGAAGAGATATTGATATGGGAGTTTTTCTAAAATGATCAGCATGACATGGTGTTGGTCCTTGTCGAAAAATCGTTTTGATTCGACGTTAAACATGGCTGCCAGCGGCCATCTTTGTTTACATACAGTTATATAGTAAAAACTTGTAGCGACTACTCCTCTGAAACTACTTGGCGGATTTTCATGAAACTTTACAGGAATGTTGCTCTTAATGACTTATTGATCCTAGCAAAATTTCATATCGGCCAGAAATTCAAGATGGCCACCACAGCTAAAAATACATTTTTGAGCTTATGCCGTGGTGCGGCGTCCGTCGTCCGTCCGTCTGTCCGTCTGTCCGTAAACTTTTATTTGTAGCGACTACTCCTCTGAAACTACTATATGGATATTCATGAAACTTTACAGAAATGTTGCCCATGAAGTCTAGTTGATCCTAGCAAAAATTCATGTTGATGTGAAATCCAAGATGGCCGCCAAAGCTAAACATAGATTTTTAAAATACAAGTTTGTAGCGACTACTTCTTGAAAACTCTAAGTGATATTGATTCTAGCAAAATTTCAAGTTGGCCGGAAATTCAAGATGGTCGCCATGGCTGAAAATAGATTTTCATACAAGTTTGTAGCGACTACTTCTTGAAAACTATAAGTGATATTGATATCGGACTTTTTCTAAAATGATCAGCATAACATGATATTGGTCCTTGTCAAAAATCGTTTTGATTCGATGTTAAACATGGCTGTCAGCGGCCATCTTTGTTTAAATAGAGTTAAATAATGACAACTTGTAGCGACTACTCCTCTGAAACTACTTGACGGATTTTCATGAAACTTCACAGGAATGTTGCTCTTGATGTCTAATTGATCCTAGCAAAATTTCAGGTCGGCCGGACATTCAAGATGGCCGCCATGGCTAAAAATAGATTTTCAAAATTCAAGTTTGTAGCGACTACTTCTTGAAAACTATAAGTGATATTGATATGGGACTTTTTCTAAAATGATCAGTATGACATGATGTTGATCCTTGTCAAAAATTATTTTGATTCGATGTTAAACATGGCTGTCAGCGGCCATCTTTGTTTACATAGAGTTATATAATGAAAACTTGTAGCGACTACCCCTATGAAACAACTTGATGGATTTTCATGAAATTTCACAGGAATGTTGACCTAGCTATCAAAAATCTATCAGTAGAGCTTCAAGGTCATTGACCTCTTGTTAAAAAATAAGTTTGTAGCGACTACTTCTTGAAAACTATAAGTGATATTGAAATGGGACTTTTTCTAAAATGATAATCATGACATGATGGTTATCCGAGTCGAACATTATTTTGATTCGACGTTAAACATGGCTGCCAGTGGCCATCTTTGTTTACATAGAGTTATATAATGAAAGCTTGTAGCGACTACTCCTCTGAAACTACTTGACGGATTTTCATGAAACTTCACAGGAATGTTGCTCTTGATGTCTAATTGATCCTAGAAAAATTTCAGGTCGGCCGGAATTTCAAGATGGCTGCCATGGCTAAAAATAGATTTTTAAAATACAAGTGTGTAGCGACTACTTCTTGAAAACTATAAGTGATATTGATATGGGACTTTTTCTAAAATGATCAACATGACATGATGTTGGTCCTTGTCAAAAATCGTTTTGATTCGATGTTAAACATGGCTGTCAGCGGCCATCTTTGTTTACATAGAGTTATATAATGAAAACTTGTAGCGACTACTCCTCTGAAACTATTTGACGGATTTTCATGAAACTTCACAGGAATGTTGCTCTTGATGTCTAATTGATCCTAGCAAAATTTCAGTTCGGCCAGAAATTCAAGATGGCCGCCATGGCTAAAAATATCTGATCTTTGCCAAACTTTACCAGATTTTATGACGTTCTTTTTTTTGTATTATAATTTTTTTTATTTTTTTTTTATTTTATTTTTTTTAAATAATTTTTTTTTATTTTTTTTTTTTTTTTATTTTTTTTTTTTTTTTTTTAGCTCTATGTTGGACCAGTCGGACCAGAACAGAGGAGTTATGGCTCTTGATTTAGTTAAAAATGCTATATTTTGCCTCGTTAATACGGTAGGGCCTTCATTTTTCATCTGATCTTTACCAAACTTTACCAGATTCTTTAGTTATGGCCCTTGCTTTAGTTGATCAGCTGTATTTTGCCCAAAACTTTCCAAAAAACGTAAATGGCAGTCTCTCGCTTCATTGATGTTATAAGAGCCATGTTAGCCAGTAGAGCGTCCACAGGCCCTCTTGGGCCTCTTGTTTAGTTACTAAAATGCTTTCATTTAAGCATCATTGACCTTTTTATTTTTAAGTCCAGCCCCGTTAGGCGAGACAAAAATGCTTTCATTTAAGCATCATTGACCTTTTTATTTTTAAGTTCAGCCCCGTTAGGCGAGACATGTGACTCCGCAGATTTCTTGTATGTATGTTAAATGTTTCTCCAGGCTCATTGTGTTGTGGTGTTCTGTCGTTTGTCAACAAATGTTGAAACTTCTTATGTCTTGGAAGGTAGATGCATCAGTGTGATGGTGTTGCTTTCATCATAGCTAGGTGCACCCTGTTAATGTTTGTCTGGAAAATGATAGTTGCTTTTATTTAACAGTACAGTGTTGGAAGTGGGGACTTTCTGTTGTTTTCTTACATACCGGATAAGGTTACACACATTTTACGTGTGTGAATGAAAGCCTGATTTTAGACTTGGGGGAAGATAAAAGTCACGTGCTGATATCAGAAATGACAGTTGCATGACATCATTGTGTAAATAAACATGCAAAACTTTAATAGTTGGCAACGTCAATGCGGAGAATGTAAATGACATGCAAGAAAAAGAATCAATCATGGGTATCCGGTTCAGATAGAGAATTCCATCACTTAATTGGTGTAACTGTTTTAATCGGAAGTAAAAACAATTATACCTCCTGTTGGATTCCCAATTTTCACCAGATACTCATGAAAGATTGTTATAGTATGTTATGCATAATGGTCACATGTTACATTTTGAGGTTAAAGAAGAAATAAAATCATGTAGTTGTTCCTTTATTCTGTAATATTAGTCGGTTTATCATTAGATGTTACCGTATGCACCATTTCTCTAAAGCAACTTGGTTGTTCTTACTAAACTGCAATACATAACATGTATCATTTGTATTACCACCTACATCCTCTAGACTTAATCGGTGACCTTGACATTCAGATTGTGTCTACCTCTAAAAATCCGAATTGCAAAAGAATACCAATGTAACTCTGGCAACATATTTTCAATGCAGTCTCATTGCAAGTATTCCCAACCAAGTTTCATGCAGACTTTCCCCATCTTTGATCACATGAGTTAGTACAGTAAAGTCCAGACAGATCATGGCTAAAAGTTGATTCAGTTTCAAAGTATTTACCTCAGATTTGCTTACCGGTAGTAAATCTCTAATAAATAGTCATTGCCATATATGAAAAAGATTATTCTGGAACATAATTAAATCTGCCCTATTATATGGCATAAAATTATGGAATGACTGTTACAGCATAACTAGCAATAAAATTGTTTGTTACAATTTAATTTTAGGAGGCCTGCGAATACAAATGGATCACAAACTAGAGGCATCTCTGCTACAATGGATGGATCAAATTTCCCCAACGTACAGAAAAACAAACTTGATCCTATCATTCAGGAGGAACAAGAAACAGATCAGAAGAAGAAAAAGAAGAGAAAGAAGAGCAAGAAAAATGATGAGGATGATGAGTAGAGGTCTGGCAGAAGTGGATATGACGATTAGTGGAGTTGTGCATGTAAATATGTGGATGTGGAACTGTCAAACTTGCTACTTTGGATGCTTCAATTTACTGATTGATCGATGCAAGAACTGGTTATATTTAAATGTTCTCAGTCAGATGATTCTAAATTTTTTGTTAAAGTCTTAAGCATATTTTATGGACATGCTTGTATAAATCCAGGGAGAGGGGACATCTGAAAGGTTTTTGATTGAATGGTCACTGCACTCATCCCCACCCCACCCCATCACCAGCCCGAAATCTGAAATATGAGACCCACAGCCGGCAATTGTTGAATATGACTAATTATAAAAACATTATGGCAATAACTGTTACCATTATGGCAATAACTGTTACCATTATGGCAATAACTAACTGTTACCATTATGGCAATAACTGTCACCATTATGGCAATAACTGTTACCATTATGGCAATAATTTTTACCATTATGGCAGTAACTGTTACCATTATGGCAATAACTGTTACCATTATGGCAATAACTGTCACCATTATGGCAATAAATGTTACCATTAAGGCAATAACTGTTACCATTATGGCAATTATTAATGACTACAGCTACATGTAAATCATGTTTTCTTTGAATGAAAAGTATAATTTGTCAGGAAATGAATACTCTTAAGAATGTCCTTTAAGTTCCAAATATAATTTTTGACTGTCCACATCCTCAGTGGGAAACAAGTGACAGTTATGCTGAGCCCACAATATATGTTATATAGAGAATAATAAACAGTGTCATTTAGATGTGAAAAATATGTCCCAAGAACATGTTTTATTTGGTTGAAATACAAGTTCGAAGAAAGATTGTTTTAACTGAATTTCAATGTGTTCGAGTGGCGTATTTTCCATATCCTAAATAACGCTATTGATAATTCTATAAATTATATACTTAACAATGATATATATGGATATTAAATTGAAAATTCCCTCCACCCCCACCCACTCGAGTATGAATGATCTTGGAAAAAAATATGCATTAGTCAATTTTATTTTACCCTCAATTATTGTTCGTATTACATTTACATAAGGACATTTTCGAAGGTCAAGCTGCCGACTTAAAAAAAAGTCTTAAATACACACAAAATGACTGTATACTATCTAGTGCACAAACAAATTTCCTATCAATAAAAAGTATACAATGGCCATGTAATGTTAAAAAAGTAGTCCCGACAAAGACATATCAACTTTGCAGCGAATTTTCCATATTGCAGTGGCAATATTACTTTAGTCTGATATGAAAATTGGCTCACTGAGAAATCTGTATAAATCTCTGTTAGATATATAATAAATAAGACTAAGGACATCAGGGGTGTAGCTACATGTATGCAGAGTACGCAGTAACATATACATTGTGTCCAAAAAATAACAAAAGAGAACGTGTGGGGGAGAGGGAGGCATAATTTAGGTATAAGGAAGCATGTTTTCTTATTGTTTTCTATGAAAATGCAAAAAATTCAGGCTTAAACAAAATTTCAGCGTCAGAATAGGTATTTAAAATGTTAGGAAATACTCCCAAAATGCACCACAGCATGCCCTCGCAGCCCTTAGCATAATGTTTTTTGCACACACTTCAAAAATGCTCTGCCCCTGACCACCACTATGAGATGACCATTATATGATAAGCATCTGTGATATAACACATCAAAGTTGTCAAGGTTGTTATAGATCAATGTCACCTTGTGTTACAGTGTAAACACTGATTGCATTGTTGTCAACGCCCCCAACTTCCCCGCTCCCCACAAAAAAAAATCTCTACATTTTTATTCCATGTTTGTTTTTTCTTTTAACAAAATTAATTTCATCTTTTAGCTGAGACGGTTTTCTTAAGCACATTCGACCACATAGTTTCACAGAGGTGATGACATTTGAAGAAGTATTGAAATACTAGTGCCATTTGGGGTTGACATTATTTCTATGAGCCATATTAAACAAAAGCACGGCATAAAAAAAGATATCATTTTTATATATTTGAAAATAGTGTAAATGGTGATTATTTATATAAAAGAGTGTTGAATTATATATATTTGTGTTGTATGTTAGGTTTATGTATAATCAATGAGACGAAAGCATTATTGTCTGTCAAGGTCATGCTGTCTGACTTTTCTCTTTTCTCATTTGACTGCCATTATTGTTATTGAAGATCTTGTTAAATAGGTCTGTGTGAAACCTTGAAATCTGATATATATGTTTGTGTCCTGAATTCAATACCGTATTAGTTGCCTTCAGTGCATCAGAATATTGTACCAGCAGGTATATTGATTTTATAAACGTGACATTCAAGGTTGTATTGGGTATATTCAGGTAACAAACTACCTGGTAATGAAGGCTCGATTTGCAATTGAAAACAAAACGGTACAATGTTATTTGCAATCAATTGATGAATAACAAGTTAACATCCACATACAATGTTTGTATGGATTCACAAGTTTGTGCTTTAAATAGTTTGCCTGACAATTAACCCTCATATTCTAGTATGTCTGACAATTAACTATCAAACTCATACACTAGTTTGCCTGATAAGTAACTATTAAACCTGATATACTAATTTGTCACCTATCGAAATGTACCATTACCAGATTATCAGGTTGTGTAAACTAGATGACAACGGTAGCCCTTGATATGGCTTACGGTACTACTCACAGACTCAAAATAACAGAGTCTGCTACTTGAACTGGTTTTATGAGTTCAACAATATCCAAGTACCCGGCCTGTATTACATCAATTCTGAAGTGTTACAAATGTGCTTGAATTATATCTAATTGAGGTTAATTGTTCTATGTCATTGACTAGTGACTTAAAGGAGTCTCTTAAGATCTAAATTTATCATTTTTACATATGATAGTTATATTGTTTGTGTATCTTACTAAATATATAGTGTACTATTAAATGTGTAATTGTGCCAACTCATTAACCTCTGTCTACCTTCAATTTGTGCGTGTGAACGATCGATAATATTAACATTGTTATTTGTTTATACTGTATTAGACTTTAAAATCATGCGCACAGTGTTTAAGATTTTTTGTAAAGGAAAAGGGCGTAAACTAAATCCCCTGATACATACTTCATGCCTTATTTGGAAGCAGTTTATGACACCCATCCTTTCAGACTATGCAGCACACAAAATGAAGCATCCAAATAACCTAGACTAGATGCAACACACAAAATGAAGCATCCTAGCAACCTAGACTAGATGCAACACACAAAATGAACAATCCTAATAGCCTAAACTAGATGCAACACACAAAATGAAGCATCCTAATAACCTAGACTAGATGCAACACACAAAATGAACCATCCTAATAACCTAAACTAGATGCAACACACAAAATGAACCATCCTAATAACCTAGACTAGATGCAACACACAAAATGAAGCATCCTAATAACCTAGACTAGATGCAACACACAAAATGAAGCATCCTAGCAACCTAGACTAGATGCAACACACAAAATGAAGCATCCTAATAACCTAGACTAGATGCAACACACAAAATGAAACATCCTAATAACCTAGACTAGAATGCTAGATGCAACACACAAAATGAAACATCCAAATAACCTAGACTAGATGCAACACACAAAATAAAGCATCCTAATAACCTAGACTAGATGCAACACACAAAATGAAGCATCCCAATAACCTAGACTAGATGCAACACACAAAATGAAACATCCTAATAACCTAGACTAGATGCAACATGGCATCGTGGTAAAGGATGCCTCCAGTGCCATATCTGTGTAGTCGGACACATACATATCAATGGCCGATCCACTGGGAGTCAAACCCATCCCTTGATCAAATAGAAAAATTATGCGATTAACACTATTTTATATTCTTGTAAAATCAGCATTTGCGCCACCCAAAATAAGGCTTAAAATAAAGAAGAAAGAAGCACTGAAATTTGATGGGTTTTTAATCCCCATCACCCACCAAATCATTGATCTGCCACTGTGTGCATTTCATGTATAAGTCAGCCCTGTTGTGCTGTTATTTGTTCAAATACAACATTTATTATTGAGGTCCTCCCAGTTGGGGTCCATGTTCCCTTGTTCCCTGAAAAGATGACCCAGTGCTCCCCAAAAATATGTTTCCAATGTTCCCTTGTTCCCCCAAAATATTAATAACATAATGTTCCCTTGTTCCCCAAAAATAAATGGTCATGTTCCCGTGTTCCGTAAAAACCCTGGGAGACCCTCATTATTGTCTGTTGTGCCTTAAAAGAATAATCCTTGCCTTGAAAACTTTACTTACTATACCTTGCCACTAACTCTGTTTGCTCGTGCCATGTCTTTTGCAAGTGTTTGTGATTGATTATTTTACTTATATTATGAAAGTCTTTTTTTCCTAATGGCATTGAGTAACTGTCCTGAAATTCACCATTTTGAGAAAAAAAATCTTGTACACTTTAATATGAAGAGTTTCATTCGCAAAGAAATACCTGAGAAATAGAATTATGGCTGGCATTATACCATCAGGCATACTTAAATATTAGAATTCGGTAATGCAATCTTTGCATGCTCATGTTTAAATAATATTCATATTTGTACCTTAAGTAAGCTCAAATAGATGATGCAGAGATCAAATAGATGATGCAGAGATCATTTGGCCGACTCTAGATCAATATTATACATCTATTCATTTCTATTGTATAGAAGTAATCGTAGGATATCGAATTACAATGTGCCACGCCCGTTGTTTATTGGATCATTTTCTAGACATCGGGTGATTTCTCTTGAATCTCTCATTTTGTGAGGGATATTGCACACGCAGATCCATGTATTTTATTATTGATTTCAGTGTTTATAGTGCGTTATTGAATGAGTGACACATCTTTGAACTCGTGCATTATAACAATATGTATTATAAACATACAGAGATGAATAAATTATGGAAAATTTCAAAATTAAAACTTCCACTCGCAAAAGCCCCTTTCTGATAAATTAATGCAGGAATGTAAAATCTATAAAAATTATTAATGTATTATCACGGATTATATCAACCATGATTTTAATGGCATGTCGTTATCTAGATTACTTAGGCTATGTAAATGTGCCTTCCTGCGATAATGACAAAAGTCAATTAGTTACTACAGTACAGATTTGCATAGATTACATCGACTACGCACTAGTTTCAAGTGTTCTATATGTACTTTATTGATTAATTTACATATCCTGTATCTGAATTGGAAAGATAAAATAAATATATTATTATATAAATCATATACTGGTTTTAAAATGCCACCAATATATGATTTGCTATAGGTCATTCGAGGTACTAGAAGTAGCCTGGAGACGTGATTAGTCGTGTTTGTATGGTTTTATTGATCATTAATGTAATAAGCAATACTCAACCCACTCGGTTGAGAACGTGCCTTGTATTTAATACATTATAATGAATAAAACACCAACACTAATCTAATTAAGAACAGTGACCTGCTTGTTATAATTGGCTCTTAATTTTTAATGTATATTAATGGAAGCTGTAATTAATGTATTTAAGGATTCACATATTTCTTATACCTATTTGTAGTTTGCATTGTTTTACCGTCCATGGTTATTTATATTTTTGCCATATATATTGTTAAAGTTTTTACTATGTGAATAAGTAGGCTAGAAGTATGTGTTGTATATGTGTAACATATATGCTACCTGTAAATGTATACAAGAGGATAACATAGTATTTGCCATTTATTAATGTTTGGTATGCACAAGTGTAATAACACGTTGGTATCAGTGAAGTTTACAACTCCTTATAACACCAGGGTGCATGCAAATGTTTATGTAAGGCAAAGAATGTTTTGTCCTCGTTGTATCTGCTGAACCAAATAGGCATATATAAGAATGCAGTATGATTGATATCATGTAATGTTATGTTTCAAAACTAATTAATCCATTGGTAAAGATCATTAAACCCGTGGGTTTAACTGTGGCGAGTGTTTATGGCTGTATTTAAGGAGAACTACTTAATCCCATTTTCGGATATCATTCATATATGTGATATCACTCAAAATAGTGATATCGCATAATCAAATTAACGAATGGAAATGAGTTATATCAAAAATGGAACTAAGTAAAATGACACTCCATAGTCCTTAGATTTATTACTTATTCACTGAACCCACTTAGATTTTGGGCTAAAGGTAATTTGGTGCATTAATAACTACACACATTTTGTTCATCACATGTATTAATGGTTAATGTTTTATTGACATTTTTTACTACATATCTAAAAGAATACTGTAATTTCAAAATTCCGTCCATATGTAAATTATTTACATATTTAACGTCTTTATAATTTATTTTAGATGTACTTGTACTCGATTGCACTTCTGTTTACAAGTTGTATTAAAAAGGCTATTCTAAGTGTGTTAACATTTATTAAATTATATTGATTTTGTATATATATAGGGTGTGTCTAAGGTTTAACTATATATTTGAATGTTGATTTGAAGTTATGTTAGTGTTTACATTTGCTAGTTTCATAAATTAATAGTAAAGTAATAGCTCACTTTTCACCTATGCAGAGTTACTCATAAGTTTGCCGACATGGTCAGAAGCATGGTGTTAATGTTGCCTATAATCACCATTTCACGTGCGCCCGACGGTTTCGTTTTAAGCTATGCTTAGCATTTATGTAAAAGTGGGCATTAATATTTTAATTGTACAAATGTGCTCCAAAGGCGGATATTAAATTTAACATCCTCCTTATTGAAATGTATTTAAAACATATAAAACAATCAAGGCAAATGCCATAAATTTCCCATATAAGGTGCCCTGCCCACCTTGTTGTTACCCACGTGGTGATGGGGAAGAGGAACATTAATACAAGAAACTGTTAAGAGTGCTCTTGAAGTAGATCAAGGATTTTCAAGATGTAGCTTAGTGGGTCATGGTCTCAAACTTAGGAGAGGATCAAACTCAGCATGGAAGGTCATGTTAGGTGTGAACCAATTAATCCAAGAGTCTAACGTGTTATGTATACAGTTTATTTCCTGTATACAAGCATTCTGAGAATACAAGCGATATTTCAAAGAAATACTTAAATCTGCGTTTGGAGCAACATTCGGCCATGGTTTGTTTGAGACAGGTTGTGTGTATACAATTTACTGCATTGTGGCAATTGTGTCCTCTTATTAGTGGCTTTTAGACGTCGTTATTCCAGTCATTTGTGTTTTCTGTCTATCTTGCATAATATGACAATCATATACCAGTGATTTGTATCGCGTGTATACCATGGCTGACATATACCAGTGATTTGTATCACATGCATACCCTAACTGGCACTTACTGGTGATTTATGTCGCGTGCATACCATGTCTGACATACACCAATGATTTGTATCATGTGCATACCCTAACTGGCACATAGTGATCATTTGTGTCACGTGCATACCATTACTGGCACATACTGGTATTTTGTGTCATGTGAATGAATGGAACATACTGGTCACTTGTATTATGTGCATACCATAACTGGCACACACTGGTCATTTGTATCACGTGCATACCATGACAGACTGGGTTAAACCTGAATCATAAGCAACTTTAACCCTGGTGTTTGGCATTGTGCATGTAATACACATACTAGCCCCTGGCAACATCCACATACACTTATACCAGGCAACATTTGTTTTGAGAATAGCTGAACCTTTTTGCTCAAACATATGCATGTTTAATTCACTGGCTCCCTTACAAGATTGAAGAAAGATACATTCCAAAATTATCATCTGGCCACTTGGTCCAACAAGATGTAACAGCTATACACAAGTATGTCCTTCCTCTGCAACACTGTAATTAACAATAAAAGTTTTTAAACCATTTCTGGAAACCTAAAAATAATAGGTCAAAATACTGATAATGAGATTAACTATTTAAGGATAAACATGACAATATATCTCTAGAGTTGACATAAGTGTGCATTGTTACAAACATTCCGGTTTCCCATTTTCACAAGGACGCTGTGCACTGTAAACTGCTATTCAAAAGTGCGGACGCGTGATGTTTTGAAGTGGGAAATTACATTTAAAAACACCTTTAAATATGATTCAGAAAGTGTAAAAAATGGGTCAAATCCATGAGGGAAGTGGGGAAAAAGGCCGCACCATGATATTTGGAAGTGGTAGAAGCCTACCCTACCAAACATATCCCCTTATCGTGAAAGTGATCATTTATAACTCTTCACAGAAGTGTGCCATATTTTTGCCAGTTTCACAAGCCATATATGGGTGATTTCAAAAATAATGAAGCATAAGTGTAATTTTTTGGTAAAATTTCAAATTACAGATGGGATTATAATTTTTAGTGCAATAGTTAGCCAATATGTTCAAGTTTATGTCATGAATACGGCCAATGGATAAGTTAACATGTTACAATAAAAATCTAAGTGTGTATATGAAATTTAATGAACTTTTTTGAAATAAATAACCAAATTGTGATTCACAAATTATCTCAAACAATAATCATAATACTGTTTTTGCAGCATGTACATATAAAGTAACATGTTCAACAATACCTTTTTAGTAAAAATATGTTCTGTAGTCCAAAATACAATTGAAAACTATAGGTTTTTATGCTTTTAAGTCCCATTATTTTATAAACACACACCTTAATGTCATTTTTATGCACCATTATCTTAAACTTTTGAAGAGTAAACTTTATGTTTTGCATAATTTAGGACATACTCGAGATATTTGCAAAGTTTCATAAGTGTAAATTAAAATTTGCCAAAAATACGAATACTTAAAAAAAGCCACATTGTCTTGCTTTTTTGTACACTTGGGACAATGCCTTGCATTATTACAAATCAACATACATTTCTGATCTTAAAACAGAGTCTACTGGCTACAAAGTTAAGAACTTTTAAAATTTGCCCCATGACCTGTGTGTTAAACAGGAATTTTATTTGTAATATTCTGTTTTAAGATTTAATAGTTAAAGATTACAATTAATGTTTGCAGGTTTAGACCGTTCTATCTCAAATCATTTGGAGGGAAATGAACAATGAATGTAAATACAGCATCAAAATAAAACTTTAAACAATGATTCACTCATTTTCTTGGTTTCAATGATCCATGAATGCCCTTAAAGAGCTTAAAATTTCTTCATTTTTTTTGTTTTAAACATTAACCATAATTCTGTACACTTGGGACAATTTACTAACATCATCAATATGTTTATTTTAATGTGTAAATCAGTGTTCCTGTAGGAACATATGTAAATATAAACACTTAGAATGTTATTTCACGATAAAATTCCATACAATATAGAAAAATTAAGTATTGCAAAGTGATTTCTTATTATTCTGAAAACAAGAGATCTTATCAGAATAAAGTAATGATTGAATAATATCTTAGCATTAAGACAATATATTGTGGAATAATAAATCTTTGCTTTTGTTCTGGTAGACTCCCAAAAACTTACAATAAATATATTGATACCTCATAAATAAGAGTTAATTTATAGCATTTGATAAAAGATTTATAAATGTGTACGCTTGGGACAAAACTATTGAACAAATTAAACTTTCTAAATTATCAAGTGAATTACCAAGATTAACTTTC
>JAWPHD010015702.1:30000-53800 GCA_037043455.1 Cyrtodaria siliqua | reverse complement strand
TGCACACAGTCAAATTTTTGTTTTATTCTCTGATTGGAATGTGCGAACAATTCATTAACAGCTTCATTTTACGTGTTAATAAGCTATGCTGTGTTAAATGTAATAAGCAAATACAATCCCCCGGAAAGGCTCTACAATACCTAAAGGCGCATTTTTAATGTCGTTATATTTAAAGAGTTTGAAATCAATGTAAATGAACGACAGTTTGCCTTTTGCCTACATTACCGACAATAATTATAATGCAAAAGTCGATCTTGCAAAACATCAAGTACATAACGCCGAAATCCAACTAATGCATATATTATACTGAATCGAAAAAGAAACGATGCATATATTATACTGAATCGAAAAAGAAACGCAACTCGGGAATTTCTTTTTCGCTTCAGTATACAATAACACAAATAACACAAGTACACAGTACATAATTTAAAAGTATAAAGTAAAACACCACAAATAGAAAAGGGTTATGCTACAATGCCCTTAACGGTATTCTAGGCGTTTTATATTCATATATACGTGATTATTTTCGGTAAGAGTGAGGTTTGGTCAACTCTAGAATCTGGTATAGAATGCCACTGACCGTTCCACGTCTCACACCACAATTAATTTTCCATAGGGTCCCATTGTAATGTTTTGTTCGTGGCATAATGATAAACAAAATTTACAACATGTATTTATTCTTAAATTCTTTATTGAGCCAATATCTGCAATTTAAAACACAATTAACAGATTGAACTTTTTTAATTCCATATTTGCGTGACACCTATCAAAGGTTAGACAAAAATACAACCCGTGGTGATTAGACACATGATGTGTAAAATGAGACAGAATTGGCTAGGCATCTTATATAAACATGAATTTTTCTGTGATCTCTTCCGAAAATGCTGCAGATTTAGAACCTGGTAAAGATAAACCAATGTATCCTGTAAAATGTAGAAAAGCGAACTTATTTTTTGCATCTACCTCCTTCGTCGGCTAGTGTATTCAAGGGAGATACTAGTGCTGTGAGTCCTTAAAAGGCGCTACCCTAATTTCAATTATGTTTGTTGTGTCGCTTACGTCACTTATATTTATTTTTTATTTGTTGGCTTTGAATGCGTGTAATTACTTACTGGTCCTTTGGAATCATCAAGCCCAATCTTTGTGGCTTTAAAGTAGAATATCGCTTAAGCCGGTGTGTAGCAACCCTAAATGTAACAAACCGCCAAAGGTAACAACAACGAAATTACGAACGCCATTTGTAACAACATTTCGGCAAATGTAACAATTTTCCGCTAAATGTTACAAAATCAGTTTTCGCTAAAAGTTACAAATATGTGCCATATGTAACACAAGTTTAGGTTCCGCTAAAAGTTACAACCACTTTCGCTAAATGTTACAACTAATTAAGTATCACCTGGTATGTTTTTCTTTGTAAGTCGTTTAAGAAAACTCGAATATTTTTAACATAACCATCAAAGTTTCGGGAATACACAATAAAAACAAACTATTTTATAAAAAAATTCGTGTCCGCTCATTGAGTGAACCATTGTTCTTCTGAAAGGCAGCCCAGCCTTTCTGTGCGTTCAGTACTTTGATCGATTTTGCGTAGTCTGAAAGGTTCCTTGCCAAGAAAGCATAGAACCAAGATTGATTGAACGTAATATCTGTTCTGTTTGGGGATTTTGTAGAGACAAAGACGTTTACAGGCCAAATAAATATTATTATATCTCACTTTCAACACTCCATTATATTAAATTCCCTATACCCCAAAGTGAAGCAATACCAGATGGTTCCTTGTTTTGACGTCAGAGTAAGACATTTTGAAATGGCACCCCTCCATGTGGTCGGTATAATAAAATAAATATCGATTGATTGATTGATTGATTGATTGCTTGCTTGCTTGCTTGCTTGCTTGATTGATTGATTGATTGATTGATTAATTGATTGATTGATTGATTGATTGATTGATTGATTGATTGATTGATTGATTGATTGATTGATTGATTGATTGATTGAAGTAAAAAAACGATGTAAATATCGCCAGTCCATGCCTTCAAACACCCAAAAATGAAACATATATTACTGATGCCAGTCGAGTTTTTCTGTTTTCATCGTGTATTAGTCGTATTTCATGTTCACTATGGACGCGATATGTTTGCTATGTTTGTATGCTCGCTATAGAAAGTGTTAAATAAATAATTTAGTGTTTAGATCCCGCTGGTCTAAGTTGTCAGATACTTGATTTGAAAAGTGACGCCAAATGTCTGTGAAGCATACGTTACGCTACTTCGGTGGATACTGAACATACTAGTCGTCTTAATCAACAGCAATGGGGGCATTTAAATGCTACACGGATAATGAACATGGTTAAAACATTTATACGTATCCCGTTTCTGCAATTTCCATGGATCTAGATGAAAGGCCTAGACCATGGCGAATGAAAATTATGTCACGCACTTCTACATTTCATGTTGATCATGGCTGCCAAATTTCATTGGAATCACTTTAAAACTGTGGAAGTAGTTCGTGCCACAAGGTACTACAGTAGACCATCCACTTGGCGCGATTGACGCGCGTGCATGCTGGGTGACGTTAAAATTAAGCGTTGGGCGTAAACGTGCTGACGCGAGGTAGCATCCTCTTAGTCTTTCTACATCTTCGCCTTTCTCATTTGCTTCTGAAGATAAGCGTGAACTGAGGCATGAGCATGAAAATCGGTACCCGGTCGATTTTCGCGTCACGCTTCACGTCGGCGTTTCACGTCACGCGCAAGTGGATGGGGTCCTACGATGATTCTACTTTATCGATTTTCACGTCTCACGCGTATGACACCCGTAAGGCCTTACGCGTTTCACGTCGCACGCAAGTCAATCGCGCCAAGTGGATGCTCGCCTTTATTTTAGTAGTACTGTGCAACAGACCGACCGCCCCCCCCCCCCACCCATAACCCACAAAACAAAACAAAATGAGTCCAAAACGCGCAACACCCAGGTCTCTTGGTCAAAGGTCAAGGTCATACTAAAGGGGTCAAAGCCCTTATATACACTGTGATAGTAGTACTTTGTGTCCAATCCACAACTTAGGCCAGAGAAAAAAATTAGAGTCTCACCTCCCAAAATTGTATTGGCATCTCGGAAATAAAATCATGAACGGTCTTGTAAAAGTTCGTAAAATGAGGCCTTTTTGCCTGTATATTTGAGCCTTCGTCCGATCGAAAAATAAAAAGTGCCCACCCGCCACATTATTTTTAAAAATCCGGATGAGACTCTAAAAAAATATTTTCTCTTGCCTTAGTCATCCATTGAGGGTTTTTAAATAATTTCGCACACATGTACCTCATAACCAGACGATGTGTCCCACGTAAATTCAGGCCTCTTGTGCAATTATGGTCAAGGTCACAGTAAGGGCACAAGGCCCCTATAAATTGCATTACTTCGTGTTCAGTCCACATGTTATCTAATGAGGAATTCTGGAATTATTTCAATCAAATATTTCGCCGGCTAGCTCAGTTGGTAGAGCACTGGATTCTCAATCCGGGGGTCGCGGATTCGATCCCCATGCGAGTACTGGTTAGAAATCCAAGAAAGCGGATACCGCTGTATATAACTGAATCAAAGTGCTGAAAGCACTTATGGACTCCGGGCGTTGGAAATTGAACAGTTCTAAACTGCAAAGTGTGTACTTTGCACCTAATTTCTATAATTACACCCGTAGTTTGTTATTAGTTTAATTGCCGGTGATAAATTGTCGGTCCACTTTGTGTGTTTCCGTTGGTGCTTACAAATGAACGTTAAATTTCATGCAAGATCCTGAAAAATAGAAAAGGAATGAAAAAAAAACAACAAAACTAGAAGGTTGTTTTTAAACGAAAACAGATGGCTCCCCATATGGTATTGTCACAATTTTTACTGAGATAGCTAGATTATAAAGTCGTATGAACTTTGAATCCTATTTGTGACCTTGACATTGAGCATATCATGTCTGAAACTAAACTACATTGTATTTACATCATCTGTACATCTTGAACATTTCTTCTATGCTATTTGTCAACAGTCGTATATGGTGAAATGACATTTGACCTCTGAGTGTGACCTTGACCTTGAATCGGGCCGGGAGAAATACGCGCTCTGCACATTGTCTCGATAAGGTCAACATTCTTGCCAAATTATTTCAAATTCTCTCAAGCGGTTTAAAGGAACACATGGCAATCTTGAAGTTTGTATCAAGATTTAAATTCGCATCTTGATATATCAATCCAGTATCATTTTGACTTGAAAACTGCTTGCATATAAAAATAAAAAACATTTCGAGTTTTCAATTTTCCTTCATTATTTTACGATAATTTTAGGTATATTATTGATATATTATAATAAACAGTTAGTAATATGCAAAGACAATTATCCTTAACTATTCTTATAATTAATATTAATGACTGAACAAATGCAAGTTATGTATTAAAAACTAACGGGACGACGCTAGTTTTTAAAAAAACAAAATTGCCATGTGTCCCTTTAAGAGATACAGAGAGGACACATACTCTAGTCATACTATAGTTAATGACATTTGACCTCTAAATGTCACCTTGATCTGCACCTGGGTCAGCCGAAATACGCGCTCTGTACATCGTATCAATAAGGTTAACATCCATGCCAAGTTGTTTCAAAATCACTCAAGCGGTTCTAGAGATACGGAGCGGACACGAAATATAGTCACACTATATTCATATAACCTTTGACCTCTAAGTGTGACAGTGACCCTGAAGCTGGCGACTATTTGACTAGGATCGGTGGTAGGAACCTTAGTGGCACACACTATCACATGATGAATTTCTTGCATGAAATTGTTGTAACAAAATGATTCGCGTTTTCTTAAACGACATACAAAGAAGAACATCCAGGTGATATTTAATACGGTAAAAATTTGTTGTAACATTTAGTGAAAGTGGTTGTAACTTTTAGCGGAAAATTGTTACATTTGCCGAAATTTTGTTACAAATGGCGCTCGTAATTTCGTTGTTGTTACATTTGCCGGTTTGTTACATTTAGGGTTGCTACAAGTGCTAGGAAGCGTGAGAGGTGTTGCACTTCACATTACCTCTCATGAACAGACTCAGTAAAACGAGTCTACTACTTTTATCTCTTGTTTGTGTTTGTTGCCCCCAAGGGATCCCCTTTTCAGTATTTAGTTGACCGTGGTCTGTACATGCTACATTTCCTGTTGGGCTTTTATACTTACTTTGATAACAGGGATGACGCCTTGGAACAGTCAGTGATAAAAGGGGTCGCAGGGGTCGCTGAAAGGCTTTTAACTAGATAGTTTTAGGGAGCACACCAAACCTCACTATTACCTTGTTGCCTCGGATGTGTGTATAAATCGAATCGTATACTAGTATCTAAAGGGTTTGAAACTTTGCAAAACTGTAATGTTCTATAGAGTTGTATTGTTCAACGTAGCATTGAATTACATTTGTAATTGTCGGAAACTTACCTTTTGCTATTCTGTTTTGCAGCTTACCATTAATTTGAACCAAGGTGGGCACTGTTTTTCCTATTGATACATACATTAATTACATCGTTAACCTCTTACATCTAAAACTGGTTTGATAAAGGATATAGGTGAGCTAGTTTAAGCATACAACAGTTTCTTATCTATGTGTGAGTAAGTGTATATGTCTGGATTTGTGTCATATATTCAATATTAAAGCTATATTCGCAAGGAATTATCTTGTAAGTACTGTATTTTTAAACCTATTTATCAATACACGTCAGATGGACAATATGATGTACACCTTTATGGAAATATTTAATATTAACTTGTGTAACAACGTTTACTGTATACATACTCATGCACTGGTGATATTACAACTAAATTGCAACGCATTCAACTACACGAATCCGTAAACACTCTTTGGGTGAAATGGCAATACATAAGCGCAGTATTGGGTAATGTCACTGCGTAAAGTACCATCGCACGTGACTATAAAATAAATATCATTGGAACAAACAATGGTCAAAATAACATTTGAAAGTTTAATTCAGGCAGTATTCATAACACGAATTTACTGATAGCCTCCATTACAATCAGCATGGGTGACATGGAGAGATCCACAATTACCACTAAAATACCATTATACAAAAACTTCTAATACACCCGCACTATATAGCCTAGTTTAAAATATCTCGTTATATTGAACGATATATCACTGTAATTTTTGCAACGTTAGGAGAATAAGCATTGCGCATTGCGCATTACGCATTGTAACGTATGCAACGTTAAGAGAGTAAGCAAAGCAATGCGAAAGATTTCAGATGTGTGTGTTATTTTCACATTTTAGGGGTATTAGAATAGAAATAGAACATCGTTTACGGATGTTTACAATTGAACTCCAAACCGTGATATATTAAACGATAATTCACAGTAAACGATATTTCTTAAGTATAGAAATGCACTAAAAGTAGGCACAAAAGTCGACCAGGAAATGTAGCCTTCACATAACACTACAGAAACACACATTAAAACAAACAACAATTACAATGCTAAATGATGCAAGCAAGGCATGTAACAGGCCGCTGGGGGTTAAGCCAGGTTATAGGATGCACCATACATCACGCTTACCCGACCAATCTATAACAAACAATGCAGCATTAATAGACAATATAAGTATAACATATACATGACCATGTATATATGAATATATAAAAAAAAAAAAGCCTAGAAAGCACATGCAAGTGACGTAGCAGAAGCCAGAGCTACAAAATAACAAACCTTATAGGGTACGACCATACAAGATTGAAGACAAATATCAAACGCTACCGTCCTTTGGGGATTTATGTGGACGTCATCATAGTGGCGAGATGTTAATGGGCCAACCACTAAACATGACTGATTGAATTGGATTTTAAAGTCGCACCAACAGCTAAGATCATATGGCGACTTTCCAGCTTCCATTGGTGGAAGAAGACCCCGGGAGCCCCTCCGGGCAATTTTCGTGCAAGGACGAGCATCTGAGTATAACCACCGGGATCGAACCCACAGCGGTGAGGGGCAAGTGATTCCAAGTCAGAGACTCTAACCACTCGGTCACGGACGCCCCCACTAAACATGAAGTGCGTTGCAAAATGATAGGGTCATAATCTCTTTTGATAAACTGTTTAACAATTTAATAAATATTGTATTAAAGTGGTTCATTATGACCATTAACCTTAATTATATTGATGCCTGATATTTCTATTCCTTTATTTCAAGACTGCCTTCACTAGGCTCGAGATACCCAGATAATCGCGAGATACCCGGATAATCACAAGATAACCGGATAATGCGTGTCTTTGTTCTATGTCTGATTGTGAATTTATTTTTGGGTAAAACAATGGCTGACTTTGAGTGCTTATGCAACTACAATGTAGAGTGGAAAGTTTACTCAGAGGTATGTTAAAGTTTATTTAATTTAAATCAGTTCAATTTATAACAGTTGCAAATACCGTCGAATGTATGCATGCTGTACGTAGCGATACCGATTATAACACACATTTATAAAGTTAGTCTTAAAAAACTTATCATATCACCTCATATGACCGTCATGGAGATCGAGTCTGCTATTATTTTCTATTGGTTTTGATTTTTGCTTCCAAATGATCTCCCTTTTCAGTAATTATTATATTAACACGTATTAAGTTATTATCAAATATAATGATACATTTTGCACCGTTAACGATTTAAATAACGTTTAATATGTCACTATGCATTTTGAAAATACTCAATGTGTATTGATTAAAATTATGTTTGACTTTGCTCTGCACGGAAATTGTATCAATCTAAACTACAAAAACATCGTTTAACTTAACACGAGTACATCTGAACTTTGATTTAACATGCACGGTATGCTTTTATTTTGAGTTCATGTATTTAAATTGAGTATTATATATATTCAAGGCATCCGAAACTTCCTCTGCAATCGGCTACATGTACGAATTCGATTGTATAGCGATCGTCCATTCCAGTGACACACCCGACGGATGGTTTACGATTGCTTTTGAAAACGAGGTCTGTATGCTTGTGTGTTTGTAAGATAGTATGTAACAAACAGTAAGTTGGTTGGCATGTATTTGGCATGTATTTGCAACCAGTGCTTTCAACAACAAATAGGTGGATGGTTTTCATGATTTACTAGTTATAAGAAAAAAGAAATAGATAACACATTTTTTATTTGTCTATGCGTTGCATTTAAAAATGACGGTTTTAACTAAATAGATTTTTTAGCTGATTTTAAAATGTTAATAGAAATAATTTTTTTGCGAGATTTTATTTGTACTTTTTTTATTTTTGGTGGTGTGGGGCGGTGTAGGAACCCCATTTGTTACAACGTCGCTATCTGTTGTAGCCGTCCGTAAAAGTTACAATTTGTGTTCTAAATGTTACACTAAACGCTATCTGTTACAATCTTACCGCAAGTGTTACAAACTGTAGTTGTGATAAAAGTTACAACGTCTACGCTATCTGTTACAACATTTTTACTTGTAACAAAAGTTACAACACTTTGTCCGTAAATGTTACACTGGCATTGGCATCATTTCCGAAGCTTTGGAAAGTGTTGGATTTTGCTACTACACTATATTTATAATATTTATAAGTGTATTTAGGTAATTGCAACAACCTTACCTTGTCGTAAATGTTACACTGACATTGGCATCATTTCCGAAGCTTGTAAACAGTATTTAAATGTGCTATTAAAGTAGTTTTATAAATTTTAGTAGTGTTTCACACATTTCTGTACGTACGAATGTTTTCCATAGGCGGTTTCAAGGAAGAGGCAGATTAGGCGTACACTTTTAATAGTTACTTTTAACATGTAAGTATATGTATATATATGAAATATATGGCATACATATACGTCCTAGACTTCTAAACCATCATGAGCAATTCATGATTTTGAATTTCTGGTATTGTTTGTAGTATTTTATTTTCTCCCTCACTTCGTCCGAAAATAAATTATTTCTTTACTCAAAGAAAAGCAAACAAAATTTGAAGGAATGTGTCGTGTTTTGCAGTCATTATGAATACGTCGTCTAATGCAGTCGTTATCGAAACAATCATACAATGTATAAGAAAAAGTGGGCTAACAATGGTACAAGTAAGATATTGTATGAATCCTTCTAATATTCCGCAACAGAAACACTTTTTTTTAGAAAAAAACATACAGATGCACGTACACTGCATAGTACCTACTGTGGTTCACAAATTAATAGATAAACATTCCTGAAAAACATGCGGATCAATATTTGTTACTGCTAACGTAAAAAAATTCCGACACGTATATATGAACCAAATATTTCTTCAGGTAGCAACGCCGCACACGGAAAAAAATTGTGGGGAAACGTGATCCAGTGGCAATTGCGAAACTACCCTCCGGATATTCGGATATTGACGGCGGGTCATAGGTTCTATATACTCTATTTAAAACAAACAGCGTAGTTATTAAATTGCATAACAAAACACGCAAATACAGACAGGAAAAAACAATGAACCCAATAGCCTTCTTGACTGCTTGAGGAACATTGATTGACAAAAACGTTTGTATGTTATGATCCCACGTCCGTCCGTCCGGAACCATATCTTGCTAACCATAAGGCACATACACGTAATATTTTGTACACAGGTTTGTCCCTTTGTGGACTCGCTTTTGCCCAATTATGGTTGGAATCGCCTTAGTAACACCAGAGTTATGGCCCTTGATTTAATAATTGCTTAATCAATATATAGTATATATAGTATATAATGAATCTTTTGTCTGGAAAATAACTCGAAAACTATTTATGGGATTCAATTTAAACTTGAAACACTGATACAGGGCAGTGAGTGGATTTACAAAGTGCAGAAACCATGACTCTAGGTAAACTAAAAGTAGATTTATGGGACTTTGTGGCTTTATTTACCTTATAGTATATACAATTTTAGGAAAATTTTGTTTACACCATAAATAACTAAAAAAAAACATTCGACAGAATCAAATGAAACTTGACACATTGATTAAGGGCAGAGACTGGTTATGCAGAGTGCATGAATCATAACTCTGTGTAAAGTAAAAGTGGAGTTATGGGATTTTGTTGCTTTATTTACTATATTATATAGGGAAATTTTGTTTGGACCACAACTCAAAAGCCGTTAAAGATAATGGTTTCTTTAACGTGCGCATACCCACTGGACCTCGGTATTACGTCTTAGTAGACTTGTAAGACTTAGTAGTTTTAGTTGGAGAAGCGGGGGATCGAACCTGCGACCCCTGTATTGACAGTCAAACGCGTTACCACTTGACCAAATATCCGCTATAAGCGTTTATCCTTTGATACCCTGTGATTTATATAGCCAATAAAATGTGCCGAAAACAAAGACAAGTAAAGTATACGTCGGTTCAATCAAATGATGTGTTAAACCAACTTTCTCGGTATCTAGATTAGTTTTTTAATGTGAATTCTATTTCTTATTTAGACCACCAAAAATGATCATGAACATTGACATTACGTAGAAATAAATTTACAAAAAACAACAACTTATCATAGTAACATTTATTTTTTATTTACAAATTAATCACTTTTAACAGTATAGCTGTATGAAAAGACAACAAATCATAGGTATAAACATTATACATGCATACATACATACATACAGCACAGACGCACGCACGCACGAAGAAAAACGCACACACACAAAGCTAATAAAATTGATAAGAGTAAAAGTAAATTTAAAATTTACATTACACATTATGGCCGTCAACCAACTTTACTAAAATATATAGAAACAAATACAGGAAATTTTAGCAAACAAAACATGAGGTTTTAGCAAAAAATACAGTACATTTTTACACATTAAAGGGGCATATCGGCGCAAAATTGCATGTCACAATTAATTATAACTTTTTGACTCTTTATTTAAAGAAGTTGCACGTCTAATGTATATTTTCATCAAAACTGTTTCCATTTTGATGAGGGAAATCATCGTAAACACATCACATTTTAATACTTTTATACACCGTTCGGTAAGAAAAGTGTAATAAAATGGCCATTCATTTATGTTTTCACCATGAAGAATAAATTAAAGAGTTTTGTTTTCTACATATTTGACATTTTTATTTTTTGTCAAAAGTTTGGAATAAAACCGTCGATATGCCCATCTAATTTTTTTTCACAGATGTACATTACCTATTTATTATAAAAATTGAAGTTAAGAAACATAAGAATGTGCATCAATGAATTATTATTTTAATATAAAAAAATGCTTTCATTACATTAAAAGCAGGAATTGTGGTTGAAGAAAATAGCATTCATTTACAATATTAGTCGAGCGATCGTAGCTAGCAAGAAAAAAATCCATGATTTAACCATGTTTTTAGAAAATCCTCTTTCAAACAAAAATATAGGAACTTTCAAACAAAAATATAGGAATTACTCTCCAAATATAGGAAAATACCGGGAATATAGGAGTTCTTCAGAAATATAGGAATTTTGCCAAATATCTAGGAAAATACATGAATATAGAAATTGGTTGACAGCCTCCAAATTACAATCAGAGTCTGACAACAAAACTAATGTAAAATGCATCTCACTAAATACATAGATTAAAATCCTATAAAAAAAAGTTGAGAAAACAAATTATATTTTTTATGAAAATGAACATAAAGAATTAGTTGACGTAAATTGTACTTGCCTAGTACAGGACGATTAAATGAGTAAAACAATAAACGCAAGTTAGCAATAAAAATATTTTTAAAAATAAACACAGTATTAAATAACTAAAAAGGATGAAAAGTACAAAATTTAAACAAAGTATTTAACACATTAAACTGGAAGTTCAAATAAGCACACAATTTAAACTGCAGCCAACAGTATATCTCATGTGGTACCCATATCAATATCACATAGTTTTCAAGAAGTAGTCGCTACAAACTTGTTTTTTGAAAATCTATTTTTAGCCTTGGCGACCATCTTGAATTTCCGGCCGACCTGAGTTTTGCTAGGATCAATTAGACATCAGGAGCAACATTCTTGTGAAGTTTCATGGAAATCCGTAAAGTAGTTTCAGAGGAGTAGTCGCTATAAGTTTTCATTATATAACTCTATGTAAACAAAGATGGCCGCTGGCAGCCATGTTTAACGTCGAATCGAAAGGATCAACATCATGTCATACTGATCAGTTTAGAAAAAGTCCCATATCAATATCTCTTATAGTTTTCGAGAAGTACTCGCTACAAACTTGTTTTTGAAAATCTATTTTTAGCTGTGGTGGCCATCTTGAATTTCCGACCAACATAAAATGTTGCTAGGATCATTTAGACATCAAGAGCAACATTCCTGTAAAGTGTCATGGAAATCCGTCGAGTTGTTTCAGAGGAGTAGTCGCTAAAAGTTTCATTTTGGATAATAGTACACCAAAGTAATACATATTTAAATGTTTGCCGCACTAGCAAGCCCGAGAGCTTAACACGGGGAATAAGACATATTCTCAAGTTTGATGTCTAATACCCAACCCAGACTAAAAAGACGTTTGTCTATTTTCCTGGCTATGGAACTTTTCTTGTCTTGTCTTGATCCGCAGTCTTGCGCGGTAATTCTAAATCCGGTGTGTCGGTAATCATGTCTGAAGTTCCGGTGGAGCATAACATTGATAGGTGTACGAGGAATGATAAACGCGAACAAGTGCTCTCAAGTCTTACAGTTTTTGTTTAAATTCAACAAAATGTTCATGTAATGTAGATGTAAATCTGTTTTTTAACATGCCAAAACTTTTCTTTACGAAATTGTACAAAATATACCCAAGAACTCGTCACCATGGCACTTTTTAAAATTATGTAAACTTATGTTTGAATCCTATATCCCACACGTATATCTATATTACTTGATTTTTTTTTTGCTCGTATCTGCCTACCATTGAATGAAACGATATATTTTACATGATGAATAAACATTAATTTATTATTATGCTTCCGATATCCGGAGTATAAATTAAAGTAAAACATTTCTAATCTCGGCGATCTTCCGATTTTCCGGAGTCTAATATATTCAGCGATCTTCCGATTTTCCGGAGTCTAATATTTTGACCAGCCAAATTGCCGATTGTTTTCATACAGGGCGGCGGTCACATTTATTATAAAATATTCCCGATAGTCCGGAATATACATTTTCTTGACCTTCCGATTTTCCGGAGGCTAAACTATTCAATGACCAGCCAAAATGCTGACAAGGCGGCGGTCCAATTTATTTGAAAATATTCCCGATTGTCCGGAATATACGTATTGATGCATTGTCCGAAAAAATGCATATTGTCCGAAATAAGTAATTATACGTTGAACTGTCAATATTTCCGATTGTCCGGAATAAGTAGTGGTTTGTTCAACTGTTAATATTTCCGATTGTCCGGAATATGAAACTATTGAAGTTGATCTGTCGCTACCTCCAATTGTCCGGAAGATGAAATAAATGTCGAATTGCCAATATGTCCGATTGTCCGGAATAAGTAATTATATGTTCATTTGTTTCTGATTGTCCGGAACATAATGAACATACGTTGAACTATCACTTTATCTGTGCATTATTAATTATAATGCCATATTAAATACATAAAATCAGCCATGGCCAATTATGCCAAAAAATAACATTAAAGATGATTCTCAGTCAGGTTTTTCTATGTTTTTTATGCAATCCCACTTTTGTAATAATAGAGTGAGAAACACTTTCCGAGAACTCTTTATCACCCCTCGTATAATGCTTTGTGCATGTACATGTTTAGCTGAATAGCGTAAATCAACAAAATAAGGTTGTTGCAATTACCTAAATACTAAATATTATAAACATAGTGTAGTAGCAAAATCCAACACTTTCCAAAGCTTCGGAAATGATGCCAATGCCGGTGTAACATTTACGGACAAAGTGTTGTAACTTTTGTTACAAGTAAAAATGTTGTAACAGATAGCGTAGACGTTGTAACTTTTATCACAACTACAGTTTATAACATTTGCGGTAAGATTGTAACAGATAGCGTTTAGTGTAACATTTAGAACACAAATTGTAACTTTTACGGACGGCTACAACAGATAGCGACGTTGTAACAAATGGGGTTCATACAGGCGGCGGATTATGCAATACAGACATATTATATTTAAATTTCTATATAGAAATAATGTAGAAAAGTTCTTCACATGCAAATATACGTAATTAATTATAAATTATAATTATAAAAGCATAGTAACATTATGGTTGTATTTTGTTTATTACCAGTTGGGGTACGTACACAAAGACGTCCATCAGAACATTGTCGTAAATACGTGTAAAGGTGACGCGCCATCATCAAATATCTGTAAGTAGTAAACAGTAAATGTTCACCTCTTGAAATCACTGTTGAAGAAACAGTAAGTGTTAGTGAACACAATAAATAGGAAATGTATCATGTATACATTCATTGATAATTTGTTAATGTTTAGTATATATTATTGTATAGTACTCGTATCTTCAGCCAATAACTATGAACTATATCTGAATGTTGTTTCTATTCGGCTTCATATGTATCCAACACAAGGTTCCAACACCCAAGTGCCACTACTTGAATTGAATTGAATTGAAATGAATTGGGTTTTAAGGCGCACCAACACATAAAAGGTTATATGGCGCCTAACAGGCATGAACATGCCAGGCTCATCCTCCGTGTACATCGAGATAAAATATGGAAAATAGACCTAGAACCTTCTCACCCTGAACTGCAGAGTTGCTGCAAATTCTATCGTAGAAACTCCATTTACGCTGGAGCCACGTTTATTGTTTTTCTGTCTCTTTTGATGTGAGCGAGATGGCACCTGAAACAATGCAGGGATCATGATGAAGACCTTTAATGAACATGAACAAAAAATGATAAAATGAACATGAATTTGGGGGGATTCTACCCCTCTGCCTACCCCTCCAAAGGGATATGCAGCGGCCCTATTATTTTCCCCGTGACCAAACGGGGCCTCCGGGAACCACACGGGGCCACTACTTGAAACCACTTGAAACCCGCAAAATCAGAACCAGACATGTTCTATAAAAATCATACATTACATAATTGATATATATATCCCACTGATCTTCTCATCCCACTAGACTCGAGAGCAAGAAACATAATCTAAACGGCTTCAAACACATCCATACAAACAAAGACTCTTACAACTCCTTCTTCCGTAGAACGGTTGTACCATAAAATCAACTACCCACAGCATTTGACCTCAGTCATCACAGTGGATGCATTCCAACTACTCATCCATGTGACCATACTCACACCCATCTACTTTCCTTATATACTGAAAGGAAAAAATACGCATAATGGGTATTTCCGCTATATATTGTATGTTTAATATGATACTACTAATCGAATGGTACAGGGCGACATTAGGCCTGTCCTTTCGGAAATAAGGCTTAAACAGCACGAACACACCAATGGTTACACCTGTAAAGTTTCATTATCGACATAATGCGCATTTGACTCAAGCAGGTGAGCAAACTTAGGCTTTAAACGTTGCAATCTCTTAACATTAAACACAATATTGAAATTTGAACATTTATGAATTTCATGTAACAAAGTATACTTTGATTAAAAGGTCTACTATTGTCATTTCTGTAAATAGTTGCAGCCACTTTTTGTACGAAACACGTTGATATATGTCCGGAATATTACGTGGAATTAGGGGTGTATATTAGTGTAGTATAGGCATTTATTTGATTATGCGTTTCTTTTAACTTTTAGTAACAACGACAACTAAGTCGGTAACTTCAAAGATACTGACAACACAAACTACTAGTACAACGACAACAAAACCAACAACTGTTCAGCTTACTACTCCAACAACAATGCCTACTACAACAACTACAGCAACGACAACAGTTCCTATAACATCTACTCCCGCAATAATCTTTACTCCAACTACTCCAACAACAACTTCAACAACAACTCACCGGCCAACTTCCACAACCCCAATACCAACAACAGAAGCAACAACTACGACTACTAAATTGACAACAATGTCTTCAACAACTTCCACAACAACCACACCATTGCCTACATCACACCGACAAATTATATCAGGTTCGTATAAATGTGCTATTTAATTAATACATTTTCATACTAGCTTGTTTTTTTGAATACTGTAACTGTAGCTTGAATACTATAGCAGTAGTATAGATAGTGTAAGATAAAATCGTTATTAGAATATCATATTATATAATGCAAGTGGGCGATTTTTCATGTCTCTATAGTTCATTAATCTATACTATATTGCCAGTTATGTTTCTAATGTCGCACCATTCTATGTATACTTTATCGCTAATGATGTTTCTAATGTTTCAAATGTCGCATACAGTAACTGACGTTTTTGACTTAATGGCGGTGGGTTTTCTCATATCACATCTATTAGCATCTATTTGATCTTTTGACCAAATGCTGATAGTTTTTCTTATGACTCATGCATTAGCTTCTATCTAACCCACATCTGCTTTTTTGCCACCGACCGTTCAAAGGCAGCCATATTGTCAACCCTTAAAAATGTAATTATTGTATTTTTTATTTTTTATAACTTTCGGATTATAATCAATTTTTCATGTACTTTTTATATATTTTTTAAAACAGCAACCGAGATAAGTACATACAATACTTGGCTTTGTTCATTTTAAAGTCAATGCGCCTAGCCAAAAGTACATTTTACAAAATGGGACAAAATGACTACCTTTTTAAAATTGTTCATAAATTTTAAATGCATTGTTAAACTTTCTATAATCTATCATAGCAAAGGAAAGAAGGCGACATGTGTTTCTATAGTTAGAGCTTGTAGTGGCATTACATATTTAACTTTGCATGGGTTATGTACTTTTCACTCAAAACCAACACATAGTTTTTATCTGCATGTTTCTAAATAATGTTTTACCATTTATGTTTGCATGAAGGCAACGTGGACCTCTGTCCAGCCATTCTTCATCAGTACACTCGCGAAGATGGTGGCGCACTTACACAATACGACGATAGTTGCTACGAACTGGTTCCTATTCGAGGTATTTGGTCTAAAGCAGAAAGCGACTGCAGGGCGAAAGGCGGATTTCTCTTCCATATTGAAAACCAAGATGTGCAAGATTTCATTTACAGATGGATCAAGACGTTTAACTTCGATCACGCTGTGTGGACTGGTTTAAATGATCTTTCAAACGAGGAATACTTCCAATGGGTCTCAGGTACGAGTTATGAATTGACAAATATGAATATCAATATGTTCATTTACGAATAGCTATATGCCATATTGTATGATTCATGTGCATGATTTAAAGTACCTAAGTAAAGCCTATTCTAAAATCATCACTCAAACATCGTTTTTGCGATTGTTTTTAAATACAGTTAAAATGTTTGTGTTTTGTAGATTGCGAAAAGAAATGTAAAGTCTCTGACTTCAAGGATATGGTTAAATATCCATTTACTGCACATGTTCAAATATCTTTTTACTAATTTATTTTTGACGTTGGAACTATCTTGGAAGTGGCGATGGAGCACTTTTGCATATACCTCCAAACGGAGGTAGCTCCACTGATTACCAGCCAAGTTGTTTAGCCTGGCAGAGTAATGTTTAATCTCGCCGTTCTATGTGTTGTCCCGCTTGCCAGTATTATGACAAAGGTGGTAAGTTTTGACATGTTCGTGTAGTTCATGCACGTTTAGTCACATTCCTTGTCCGTTTGTGTGTATTGTATATTTGTACGTGAATGTATGTGGTGTTGTAGAATGGTTGAGAATTATGGGATATGTGTGGTAAGTGAGAGGTATGCATGAAGTCTGACACTTTCTATTAGCCCGCCAAAAGCACTGAACTATGCCTTTCTCTTTCTGATCACTACTGAATTTGCCATTGTCGAAAGAAGTTCTATATCCCTTCTCCTTGGATAAGTCATCTGGAGTATTATTTATACTTAATGAATAATAATATAGCGTGTGTGGCATTTATTAAGACCATGAATAAAGCAAAGGAATCAGAAGGCAGAGTATTGCGTCTCTTAAACACCCATCAGGTTCACACGATTTTTCAAATATTTATTGAACAATATGTGTTGTTTTCTTGTGTTACGTAGGTACGATTTATCTATTGTGATATAATGCCTTTACAACTTAATGCAAACATAATTAAATAGTTCTTTCAGTTTCAAGATATGTTTTGTATTTGCATAAAATAGGTGACCATCTTTTGTACACCAACTGGTACCCAGACCGATATGGTAATTTGGCCAGTCATCACATAGAAGACTGTGTATTGCTTGTGCCGTATGCTCCATACTATGGCCAGTGGGATGACGTTCACTGTGGTATAACTACGTTACTCGGTGATTCTGGGCAGCAAAATCCCTTCATTTGCCAATACCGTGAGTAATCACCTCTATAATTTGCGGTTATATTTCAATAAATGCAGAGGTTCTAGATTGTTATGCTGCTTATTAGTCTCGGCCTGCCACAACCGTATCATGCATACTGTCTTATTTGCAGATCTTGGTTCTAAATCCCGCGTAGCATAGCAAAGCGAAGAAATCAGAAGCAGTCCGGGTGAGCCCGGTTAGCTGCTTGATATTTACATAATTACTTTGTACATGTACATTCAGGAGAAATTGTTTTCAGTCAAAATGGGGTTCTCTAGCAATGCAATTATCGTTTTTATTAAAATATATAATTATTTTTACACCATTTTAAACCGAATTTTGGGATTGTTCAGGGAAAATGATATACATTGATAAAACACTAGAAAGTTAAACTTTTAGTAAATACAATCAGCGTTCAATGTCCAGTGTTTATCGGATATCACGAGTTTAAGCTTCACTGGCGCCACTGGGTTACTTCGTTGTATCCTTAGGCAAGACTCTTCCCGTCGATTCGTCCGTCCGATGGTATAACCGTCGAACAGGGTGATCACATTTACCGGAGTCTACCATCCGACCACGTTAATTTTAAAAATCCAGGAATTTATCATGCAACTAACGTTTCTATTATACAAATACAGCAACTTTCTACTAACCTAATATTTTCCGCTCAACTGCTGTATTATGCTAGTGGCTACATTCGATGACTTAAACAGTCAGGAATCAGCCATTTAAACCACAAATATACAAAATAGTTTTATGCTCATCAATTTTTATAAACAATACATTACCAAATGAAATTATTTTGCATTTATTATCGATATAAATACAATTAAACGCCGAAAACGTTTTTTGCCAAAGTTACTTCTCCTGACAAATTATCCTCCATTTGTATTTTGACGGCAGCAGACGTAAACTGTACATTTCCATTGTTTTTCAGGTCAATTATGCTATTTTAAACAGTTGCATGATAAACAAATATATATGGTCAGTAACTTAGAATTTCAGGTGTATTTTGGCTCATGTCGAAAAGTGATAAAGTCTCGCCAGATGTTGCATTTATCACTTTTCTTACACTAGCCAAAATACAGCTGAACTTCAAAGTTACGAACCATGTAATTCTTATCTATCCGATAGTAAGAGCTAGGCAGGTTCCCGAACTATTTTGTCTCCTTCCCCTCCCTTTGAGGCGGCTCAAAAGAAAATAACAATGAGCTGATGAACTATTAAACAAAAAGTCAATGCAATTCTTGTAACTTGTTTATGTTTTCAGTTATACTTTTCCCCTAATTGTTTTGTTCTGTTTACAGCCATACATCCACATCATATTTCCCAACCGGGAATAGTTATTGGATAAGATTCAGCAGAAACTCCGTGCCATATTTCTTAATCAGGAATACTTTACAAGATACTGGTAAAAGATGAACTATAAGTCATCAATAAAAGATGGAATAAACTGAATTTGATATTCGCTTCTTTCGCTTACGATGAGTAAATATACTGCAAAAAGAAAAAGATATCATATTTTTTCATCAGGCCTAATACAAATTGCAACATAGTAAACATGAGAAAAATGGTCCTACAAAAATCACAGAAAACGCAGCCGCACCGTAGGTCCGCACTGCACAACAAAACGAAATAAATGAGTATATATAACACGTGAATGAAAAGGACAATACATAACATAAAGAGTGGTGAAGACAGGGTTACAGACTTGGAACGGTCAGTAGGCAATAAGGCCTATTAGTTAGCTTGTGAAGACAGGGTTACAGATTTGGAACGGTCAGTAGGCCATAAGGCCTACTAGTTAGCTTGTGAAGACAGGGTTACCGACTTGGAAGGGTCAGTAGGTCCTGATTGTAAGTTTATAACAATAATATATACATAGATATAAAAGTCGGCAGTAAATGTAGCATTCAAGGACCACAGTTAACCAAAAACACGCATAGAAACAAACAACAATTATAAAGATGAATAAAAGGCAAGATATGGCATCACAAATACAAAAGGGTTGACAATAGTGCTACCGCCTTGGAACGGACAGTGGCAAAAAAGGACTCTGAGGTTTAAACCAGGTCACTCTTACCCTTTTGTCATCCCAATAAAACGGGACAATATAAATAAAGATATCCCCGCTAGGTTATATTCTCTAACAAAAATGAGATATAGGGTCCTATAGAAACCACAGCGTCCGAGCGCAAAGGCATCGTAGGTCCGCACTGTACTGCAAACAAGGACTTGAAAATACAATGAAAGAGACAAAAAACAACAGAAAGGGTGGTGAAGACAGGGTTACCGATTTGGAACGGTCAATAGGCAATAAGGCCCACTGGTTAACTTGGATCAATTTTATATGCGCACAATCCTCGCTTTAATAGGCAACACAAGTATAACAAAAGGCCCAAGAGGGCCTGTGGACGCTCTACTGCCTAATATGGCTCATATGACATCAATGAAGCGACTGACTATCGCCTTAAAGAGGCAAAATATAGCATTTTTAAATAAAACCAAGAGCCATAACTCCGCCATTACTGGTCCGATCTGGCTGGTTTTCCAACTTGGCCAGTAGAGATAATAAAAATTAAAAAAAATTTAAAAAAAATAAATAAATAAAAAAATTAAAAAAGAATTAAAAAAGAATTAAAAAAATAAAACAAATAAAATAAAAAAAATTAAAAAAATTAAAAAAAAAAAAAAAAAAATTATTAAAAAAAAAAAAAAATTAAAATAAATATATAAAAAAAAAAATATGAAAAAAATATGAAAAAAATGAAATAAAAAAGCATTTATGTAAAACTGTGACCCCCGGGGCAGGGCCAGATGTGACCCCAGGGTCATAATTTGAACAAAATCGGTAAAGGACCAGCAGCAAAATATTAAACCTCTAGCTCTTGCAGTTTCAGAGAAGAAGATTTTTTAAGTTTTTCCCTATACATGTCTATGTAAAATAAAACATGTGACCCTTTTTTTTAAAAAGAAATCCTACATATTCTATGTAAAACTGTGACCCTCGGGGCGGGGACAGATTTGACCCCAGGGTCACCATTTGAACAAACTTAGTAGAGGACCATATGCTGATGCTACATGTAATACATGAAAGCTCTGTGCCATGTGGTTCCAGAAAAGAATATTTTTTTCAGTTTTTCCCTATACAAGCCTAGGTAAAACTGTGACCCCCGGGGTGGGGCCAAATGTGACCCCTGGGTCACCATTTGAACAAACTTGGTAGAGGACCACAAGCTTATAGCAAATGCAAAATATTAACCACTGGCTCTTGCAGTTTCAGAGAAGAAGATTTTTTAATTTTTTCCCTATACATGTCTATATAAAACATGTGACCCTTGGGGCGGGGCCAAATGTGACCCCAGGGTCACCATTTGAACAAACTTGGTAAAAGACCATAAGCTTATAGTAAATGCAAAAAATCAAACCTCTGGCTGTTGTAGTTTCCGAGAAGAAGATTTTTAAAAAAGAAAATCTATATGAGTCTATGTAAAACTGTGACCCCCGGGGCTTGGACAAATTTGACCCCAGGGTCACCATTTGAACAAACTTAGTAGAGGACCATAAGCTGATGCTACATGTAATACATGAGAGCTCTGTGCCTTGTGGTTTCAGAGAAGAAGATTTTTTAAAGTTTTTTCCTATATGGTTATATGAAAAACATGCAAAACCTCAATATACAAACATTTTTGACCCCGGGGACTTTATTTGAACAAATTTGATAATCTAGGTGTTGGCGATCATTTTAAAAGAAAAACTGTTGAAATCTGTCCAGCGGTTTTGGGGAAGAAGATTTTTTAAGGTTTCGATTATATATGGTAATGGCAGCCATCTTGGATGTAGCGCTGACCTAATTTTTACAAATCTAAAAACAATTCATCTAAGGATCATCCATGTGAAGTTTGGTCAAAATTAGCCAAGCGGTTTCTGAGGAGAAGTCGTTTGAATAAAAGTTAACGGACGGACGACGGACGGACGGAAGACGGACAACACACCATCCCATAAGCTCTGCTGACCCTTGGCCAGTAGAGCTAAAAATGATCATGTATGTATCATGCAACTAATGTTTCTACTATACAAATATAGCCACTGTCTAATTACCTAGTATTTTCCGCCCAACTGCTGCTAGTGGCTACACACGCTATTAGTCGATGACTTAAAAAGTCAGGAATCAGCCATTTAAACAAATATACGCAATATTGTTTATGCTTTTCAATTTAGAAATACAATACATTATCAATAGAAAATATTCTTAAACTGCAAAAACTTTTTTGGCAAAGTTACTTCCCCTGACAAACTATCCTCCATTGTTATTTTCACGGCAGCAGACGTAAACTGTACATTTCAATTGTTTTTCATTTATATTATTTTATTTAAAACAGTTGCATGATAAAACAAATTACATGGTTAGTAACTTAGTATTTCAGTTGTATTTTGACTCGTGTCGAAAAGTGATAAATACTCGCCAGCTGAAATTCTAAGTTACTAACCATGTAATTCTTATATATATAAAAAACAAAAGTCTAAAAAGCCACAAAGCAAATCAAGGACTTGACAGAAGCCAGAGCAACAAGAGAACAAACCATTAAGGGTAAGACAAGACGTGATGATTTAAGACACGCATCAGACGCTACCGTTCTTTGAGGATTTAGGTAGACGTCATCATGGGGTCCACAATCAGTCCTGTCATTGCACAATCAAAGAGGAAAGCGATGTGGCGAACTGTAATTGGGTCAACCACTAAACTTTCTGTACGCTGCAAATTGATAGTTCAACAAGTTTAATAAATATTATACGAAAGTGATTATGACCAAGGATTGTACGAAGTTTGTAAATCACATCACCATAGTCATTTATCGCATTTTTTTACGGTATTTTCTTTTTGAAGAAATCTGTATTCTAAATTTTGATAATAGAAAACTTTTCCGTGTTCTAACTGTACTTTGGTTTTGCACTTCTTCGCGCATGCGAACTGTTTTTGTAAAGCGTGAATTTCCCTGGAATCAACAAGTTATGCTGTAAAAGTACACGAGCATTTGAAGAAAAGGCCTCTAAAGGAAAATATTCATTTTGAATAGAAAATAAAAGTCTGAAAAAAGAATGCAAATAAAAAGCCAGAGCGATAAAACTTATTTCGTCTCGGTTTTCTTACATAACGAACCTCGTTGGTGTCACATGCACTTTAACTATTCGGTATCGCCCTCGTTCGATCTCTAATAATAGCAGTGTGACCCATTGACCGCTTGCCGATAGTTAGTACACTCCCAGACAAATGTGTTCACAGTCACTTGTAACCCTTGCCTGACGAGCAAATAATGGGTAGTGCTACGACTGATTGACCAGTGTCAGAATAATGTGACTGGGTGGGTGGTGGTATCATGTCTACTACGGCGTGGTATTCCAGTGTGGCAGCACTATAA
>JAWPHD010015702.1:12500-17500 GCA_037043455.1 Cyrtodaria siliqua | reverse complement strand
AAATGAACACCATCCTGTTCAAGACAGGTATCATCAGCCGGAACGTTTTAGTATGCTAACTGGTTTAAGAAACAAAGGGTTCCCCACAGTTAATTATGAACACCATCCTGTTCAAGACAGGTATCATCAGCCTGAATGTCTGGGTGTAGCAAATAAAGGCCCCCAATATCTATTATCGCCTTAGCAGCGTAACTGTTTAGCCGCTTTCTGGCCCTTGTCCTTGCTAAAGGATTGATAGAATAACGCCATGAAAGCCGAGGAAGTATTTAAGATCAAACAACGACCACATCTAAAAACCGTTAATGGGTATTTCCCTCAATCATTTCTCCACGACCACATGAGTTGATGCATCAGACATTGGCAAAATAAATAAATGTCAGTAAATTATCAAGTATGTAAAGGTTGGAGGATGATTTAACTGGAATGTGTGGCTCGAAAAACAAACTGACTGTTAAACGTGCCTAAATTAGCATCAGGAATATCGATCTTAAGCGGTTAAATAATATGAAGAGTAACATATACATGATACCCAGTTGCAGACTTAGAACTCGGAATGATTTCCGATAAAGCATGTATCTTTCCTACTGTTTCGCGTGCCATGGTTATTTTCATTTCAGACAGCAAACAACTGATATACATTTGTTTGTGTACAATATGCACATTTTCTTAAGTGTATGAACTTTTGTCTCCTGGATAATCAAGTTTATTTCTATTGTAAACATGACTTTAACTGCATTTTTACCTTTGACCTACGATCGATTTTAGACTTGTGTAAACAATCATCATCATCAAGCGCCGAAGTAATTGATGAACAGTAAGTCAATCAGTAGGTACATGAACTACAACTATCTAAAGGCTAAACCATCTAACACTCCGACAACAATACACGAAGAACATGTATCCTTTTCAAGTGAACTAGCCCGCATTAAAAAGGTTAGCCACACAACTGTGTAAACTCCCTGTAACTAATACATAAAGATGTCATCGTGATGCTGACAATTGGAATGACATTTGTCGCATTTATCATCTTCTTGTATGACAACCTAAGTTGAAGTTGGTGACTTGGAGGAAATGTGTTATTATAGTACAATTTGCAACCTGCCCAGGATCGATTGTGCATATACCTTTTGGACGCCATGTTGTTTATATAACTTTGACTATGACTATTGACTAAAAACCCCAGAGCTACACACACACACACGCACAAACTGCATTGTGGAACCCTGCAGAGAAGTTGTTATTTTGAATAGACACAGCACAGAAGTGGTTTTATAATTTAGTGACCATGCACATAACTGGTTTAAAGTGCGGGTATTGACTAGGGACAAGCCGAAAAGGAACAGATAACTAAATTTCAATGAACCCCTGGCAAAAATACCTAGTGCAGGATAAATAAAACATCAAACTGGTACAGGATATTTGAAACCTCATCGATCTAATGGATTGGCCCAACAATAAACCAATGATCAAATGGAATAGCCTTAAAATGAGGCATTATGATAAGTATGCAACCATTTGCCATGGCTTGAATATGTCCACCACTGATGAAGCACTGATAAGGCACTGTCGATGCATTAAATATGAATGTATTAAACATTGTAGTGATATATTTCCAAACTCTACACGACAAAGTTTCGAAATTCACAAAGCTGCTATGAGTAAGAAGTAAAAAGTGGAACTTTACATACAATACCAACACTGGAGGACTATATGACCTGTTCCACACATTGCATCCGATACCGACATAGAAAATTTTGACTGGTGTTAAGTCAACTTGATGGTTACACGAACTGAAAAATAAGGCAAAATGTCCTAAAGATTGAAACAAAATAAGCCTTGAAAGATGTGATAGAGATCCAATTAAAATTAGGCAGCATCAGCAACAGCGTCAGTATAAAACAACAGCCACTGTAATTAAAACATTATTGTACGCAAACTGAATAAATGTCAAGTTGATCGCTAGACGATAAGCATGGAATGTTTTATAAACAGTTAATTTAGAAGAACGGCAAGTACAATTGAGGCATGAATAATGTTTAACTGTTAAACAGTATTAATTCAAATTAAAATAATGCCATATCCGACACAATACTTCCGCACCATCTTAGACGCACGCTCGGACGGTATGACGTCACCTACCGCTCTGGGTCATGAATATTCATTGCCTCCATTGGCAGACCAACAACTTACAGCCAACAGCAGCAAGGTAAAATTAGGTGAAATGAACAACTGGTGAGATAAAACACAATTACACGAACAGCCTTGGAGTTAAATAATAGCAGCATAAGCTTAAACAACGCTGATTACAAACAGGATAATGATTACTTGGAGACCGTTTTAAACTTCCTAGTTTTTAAACTTTCTAGTGTGAACTGTTTGCAGTAACAATGTGTAACAAAAAGGAAAGGTGTGAAACAATATACAGCCATACATCACTTACCCGAATCTCCAATGAAAATGCAATTTGCATTTGCAGACGCCTGGTGTAAAATATGATATTTGGAGAGGTTTGCATTGTACAACAGCAGGAAGTGGTGTAAAAAATTATACCATAAAAAACAAAACATATCTAGCCAATTATTTATTGTTTTTTTTTTTATGATATTATTAGTATTATATATGTCCCAACTGACTAACCCACTGACTTTAAACCCATAATCAAGTGTATAAAAACGAGTCCTGTTTCCGTAGGCATCTGTAACATCTGTTCCTCTAGCTGCCTAACATCTTTGTACGGCCTGTACGACCTCTTCTGCAATCAAACGAGCCACCCAACGATCTGTGACATAACCGACTTGCTGAACGATATGTCTTTACACCGGGAGACAGTACATGCAACCGCTGACTTTTCCCGGCAGAGCTGGCTCGCACCATCGAACTTGCTCGCTTTCCACGACGCAATATCCAGTGTGAATATGAAAACAAAATCAACGTACATTGTATAAACTGAGAAAATAAAATCCTATTCGAAATAATAATACCAACGTACTGGAATACTTTTTGTTTATTTATTTATTTATTTATTTTACTTTTATTTTTATTTTTTTATTTTTTTTATTTTTTATTTTTATTTTTTATTTTTTTTATATATTTATAATTATTACGATTATTATTATTTATATATATATATATATATATATTCATCATTGTTATTAGCCCACTAGCATTATAAAATTATTTATTTATTAAGTTTTGCCGTAAACATTTTCAGTTAGAATGCAGGGGCGAATCCAGAATTTCAGCTTAGTGGGGGCGTAATATTTTGGTAAATTTTCGGGTACGTCTATAGCCTTATAAAACGGATGCGATAGTGCATTGCTAGGGTAAAACAGTCCGTTTTCAAACAAAAGGATTTAACAATGTGTTAATTAAACAACTCATTAGCCATTAGGCGTTGAGCGAGCGAAGCGAGAGAGAACATTTTATTTTTATTTTTTTTATTATTTATTTTTTACTGAGGGCGTGCAACGAAATTGTTTGATATTTTATCTGCAGTAACATGGACATACATGTATGAATAAAAAAAAAGGGGCGTTCTCAAACAAAAGGATTTAACAGTGTGTTAATTAAACCACTCATTAGCCATTATGCGTCGAGCGAGCGAAGCGAGCAAGAACATTTTTTACACTGAGGGCGTGCATCGTAATTGTTTGATATTTTATCTACAGTAACATGGACATACATCCTTTGATATTTGATCTACAGTAACATGGACATACATGTATGATCCGGATTTTTTTAGGGGGCGCGCACCAGGGTGGTGCGCGCCCCCACCCCCGGTATCCGCTAGTGGAATGTACCAAACCGCATTATTCGTGAAACACACTCAAATACCACTCATTGTTCTATCAACTACTGACCCAGTTAACTTGAAAATAAATGCAGTATAGGCTGTAGCCAGTACGCAAAATGTTGCTGGTAGATAATAGTTGCATTATTACACTTTAAACCTGCGACAGGCTCTGCAGTGAAGTAAAGGGACATTCCACTTTGGAATTGAGGGTCGCAGGTGGAGTAGTTTCGCACAAAACCTCGCTTAAAACGAACGCTTTAAAAAACAAACAAAGCAAAAAACGAAGTTATCAACGTTTAGACTCTATTTAAATTCGTCAACGTCGACGCCACACCTAAACCACGCAATATGAGAGTAATATTAATCAACGTTTACCTACTCCCTGGCATGACGTCATTCATAAACCACGCAGCATATTTAGGGCAAAACTAATCGCGTGGGAAACCCCACATTTCGGGAATATTAATTAAATAATATACGAGAACGTTGTTATTTATTTACAGTTATATCAATTAGCAAAGGAATCGCACATAATAGAAACAAAGAAAGAGACGAAATAAAGCTTACGTTAATTGAAAGAAAAATTGTTCTGACTAGAATCAAAATGGCCGACCTAGTAAGGTGAAATAGGAGACTATATTTACATCGACCAACAACGTATATACTGTATGACTAAAATAAAACGAATACAACCTAATCGAAGATAAAATCATGAGCAACAGGAATATGAAAAAAAGAATTAATAGATCATGCGAGTATGATTTCAATGAATTTAAATTGTTAACATAAGCTAAAGTACAGTACCTCGATGTGAATCCAACATGACGGTGTAGATCTACGAACACTGCCCCGTGAAATTTACTCCCTAAGTTCAAAACGCTAATTTTGTGTCATCCAATAACCGTTGACTATAACAGATATTATAGTCAGTATTATTGATACCAATAATCTGTGCCAGTTTGGAAAAACTCGAATGATAAATGAAGGTGCTACAGTGCTCACATGGGCAGAATCTGGCTGTTTTTTCCAGCAAAACAAGGACCGTAACTCTTGCGTTACTGGTTCGATCCGGCTGGTTTTCGATCTCGTCCGCGCTGTCATTGATACTAATAATCTGTGCCAGTTTGGAAAAACTCGAATAATAAATGAAGGTTCTACAGTGCTCACATTGGCATAATCTGACTTTTCTATTTCAGCTAAACAAGGA
>JAWPHD010015701.1:0-53806 GCA_037043455.1 Cyrtodaria siliqua | reverse complement strand
AGTATGGATATATTGATGCGTATGAATATATTGATGTAGTATGGATATATTGATGTAGTATGGATATATTGATGTAGTATGGATATATTGATGTGTATGAATATATTGATGTAGTATGAATATATTGATGTAGTATGGATATATTGATGTGTATGGATGTATTGATGTATTATGGATGTATTGATGTAGTATGAATATATTGATGTAGTATGGATATATTGATGTAGAATGGATATATTGATGTAGTATGGATGTATTGATGTAGTATGGATGTATTGATGAAGTATGAATATATTGATGTAGTATGAATATATTGATGTAGTATGGATATATTGATGTAGTATGGATATATTGATGTGTATGAATATATTGATGTAGTATGAATATATTGATGTAGTATGGATATATTGATGTGTATGGATGTATTGATGTATTATGGATGTATTGATGTAGTATGAATATATTGATGTAGTATGGATATATTGATGTAGAATGGATATATTGATGTAGTATGGATGTATTGATGTAGTATGGATGTATTGATGAAGTATGGATATATTGATGTGTATGAATATATTGATGTAGTATGGATTTATTGATGTGTATGGATTTATTGATGTATATGGATGTATTGATGCAGTAAAGATTTATTGATGTGTATGGATTTATTGATGTAGGATAAATACATTGCTGTAGTAAGGATATATTGATGTAGTATGGATATATTGATGTGTATGGATGTATTGATGTAGGATGGATACATTGCTGTAGTATAGATATATTGATGTAGTATGGATTTATTGATGTGTATGGATGTATTGATGTAGTATGAATTTATTGATGTGTATGGATTTATTGATGTATATATGGATTTATTGATGTAATATGGATTTATTGATGTGTATGGATTTATTGATGTATATGGATGTATTGATGGAGTAAGGATTTATTGATGTGTATGGATTTATTGATGTAGGATGGATACATTGCTGTAGTATTGATATATTGATTGTAGTATGGATATATTGATGTAGTATGGATGTATTGATGTGTATGGATTTATTGATGTAGGATAGATACATTGCTGTAGTATGGATATATTGATGTAGTATGGATGTATTGATGTAGTATGAATATATTGATGTAGTGTGGATATATTGATGTAGTATGCATATATTGATGTAGTATGGATATATTGATGTAGTATGGATGTATTGATGTGTATGGATATATTGATGTGTATGGATGTATTGATGTGTATGGATGTGTTGATGTGTATGGATGTATTGATGTAGTATGAATTTATTGATGTGTATGGATTTATTGATGTATATATGGATTTATTGATGTAGTATGGATTTATTGATGTGTATGGATTTATTGATGTATATGGATGTATTGATGCAGTAAAGATTTATTGATGTGTATGGATGTATTGATGTAGGATGGATACATTGCTGTAGTATGGATATATTGATGTAGTATGGATGTATTGATGTAGTATGAATATATTGATTTAGTATGGATATATTGATGTAGTATGGATGTATTGATGTGTATGGAAGTATTGATGTGTATGGATGTATTGATGTGTATGGATGTATTGATGTAGTACGAATATATTGATGTAGTATGGATATATTGATGTAGTATGGATATATTGATGTAGTATGAATATATTGATGTAGTATGGATATATTGATGTGTGTGGATGTATTGTTGTAGTATGGATATATTGATGTAGAATGGATATATTGATGTAGTATGGATGTATTGATGTTGTATGGATATATTGATGTGTATGGATGTATTGATGTAGTATGGATATATTGATGTAGAATGAATATATTGATGTAGTATGGATGTATTGATGTAGTATGGATGTATTGATGTAGTATGGATATACTGATGTGTATGAATATATTGATGTAGTATGGATATATTGATGTAGTATGGATATATTGATGTGTATGGATGTATTGATGTAGTATGGATATATTGATGTAGAATGGATATATTGATGTAGTATGGATGTATTGATGTAGTATGGATGTATTGATGTAGTAAGGATTTATTGATGTGTATGGATTTATTGATGTAGGATAAATACATTGCTGTAGTATGGATATATTGATGTAGTATGGATATATTGATGTGTATGGATGTATTGATGTAGGATGGATACATTGCTGTAGTATGGATATATTGATGTAGTATGGATATATTGATGTAGTATGAATATATTGATGTAGTATGGATATATTGATGTAGTATGGATGTATTGATGTGTATGGATATATTGATGTGTATGGATGTATTGATGTGTATGGATGTATTGATGTGTATGGATGTATTGATGTAGTACGAATATATTGGTGTAGTATGGATATATTGATGTAGTAGGGATATATTGATGTAGTATGGATATATTAATGTAGTATGGATATATTGATGTAGTATGGATATATTGATGTGTATGGATGTATTGTTGAAGTATGGATATATTGATGTAGAATGGATATATTGATGTAGTATGGATGTATTGATGTAGTATGGCTGTATTGATGTAGTATGGATATATTGATGTGTATGGATGTATTGATGTAGTATGGATATATTGATGTAGAATGGATATATTGATGTAGTATGGATGTATTGATGTAGTATGGATGTATTGATGTAGTATGGATATACTGATGTGTATGAATATATTGATGTAGTATGGATATATTGATGTAGTATGGATATATTGATGTGTATGGATGTATTGTTGTAGTATGGATATATTGATGTAGAATGCATATATTGATGTAGTATGGATTTATTGATGTAGTATGGATGTATTGATGTAGTATGGATATATTGATGCGTATGAATATATTGATGTAGTATGGATATATTGATGTAGTATGGATATATTGATGTAGTATGGATATATTGATGTGTATGAATATATTGATGTAGTATGAATATATTGATGTAGTATGGATATATTGATGTGTATGGATGTATTGATGTATTATGGATGTATTGATGTAGTATGAATATATTGATGTAGTATGGATATATTGATGTAGAATGGATATATTGATGTAGTATGGATGTATTGATGTAGCTATGGATGTATTGATGAAGTATGGATATATCTGATGTGTATGAATATATGATGTAGTATGGATATATTGATGTAGTATGGCATGTATCTTGTAGTATGGATGTATTGATCGAAGTATGGATATATTGATGTGCTATGAATCATATTGATGTCAGCTATGCATACTACATTCACACAATCATACTACATGGCTATCTGATGCTGTATGGACTGTATTGATGCGTATGGATTTAGCGATACTCTCACCACACACCCACACCAACCATCCCCCCACCACCACCCCACCACTAACCCACCGCCCCAAGCAGTATACATAAATTTGCAAAAATGTTTTTGTGTTTTTTTCCTATCTTTGCTGACTTCATTTTTATTATAGTAGTGTCCATAATAAAAGTTATGTATGTATTTATTTTAGGTTCAAGTAAAATAGACCGACCTCCTGTTCCAACATTTCTTCCAACCCCAACAAATGTTACAGTGAACGAGGGGGAAGTAGCAGTACTCAGTTGCCAAATAAGAAATCTTGGTACAAAAACGGTACGTACTTTTCAAACTCTATTCCATACAACTTATATTATATGTTACACTACGTGGTTCGCATATATCCGTGTAAAAGGGACACTATCCGTATGTAAATCATATATCATGTATATTGAGCATAATCAAATAACTGTCATTCAGTGCAATTTATACATTGAAACATGAGCATAGATCTACATAAGTATGTGGTAATAAATTCGTTAATTTGAACTTTTATTTTATTGATTGCTTACTTTGTAAACATCGCTGGGACCGCAATATTTACATTTCTGCTGCTCACGTGATATCGGTAAGCGCATTCTATTGTTTGATGACACTATGTCTGGTAAAAACACCTGGTAAGACGTGTAGCTCAATCGGGAACGCTTTCGGCTTACTCGCAAGTATAGTTTTAGTGTGGGCTTGTACTTTTAGGATGGGCTTGGACTTTTGTTTTGTACCGCTATTGAATTAAGTCAAAATATATTGTTTCTATTTAGTAAATATTCAATGGTAGTTGTGTAATGTTGGTCAACGCAATTATGTTGTGTTATAGAAGCTAAAAGTTACGGCTAATGCAGCTTTAGAGGGATACACGAAAATATAGATTTTTTTTAAAAACCTTAAGCGCATAATTTTCTTTTATTTACATTATTTCCATATTTGCAAATTATTACAAATAATAATACGTATCATTCAAAACTTTTTTTTTCATCTTACCGATTGTTGATTGTAGTGCACCAATAATAAATTAAAACAAATACAAGATAAATAGGCGTGTTTACCTGTCTGCAAATTTACCTTTTCCCTTTAACTTAACATTTTAAAACTTTCAGGTGATCTGGAAAAAATATGTTGATGACCACCCACTCACTGTTGGTTTATTCAGCTTCACCGAACAACAGGAGGTGAGCGTCAAAACGTCAAAGATATCGGACAGTGATAGCCAGTGGAATCTCTTGATTAAAAACGTCCAGCCAAGACATACCGGTGTTTATGAATGTCAAATATCTTCAAAAGGTGTTCCTTTAACACAGTCTGTAGCTTTAACTGTTTTAGGTAAGTTGATTCGGTTGTTATGAACAGTATTTAAAGAAACAAAAGCCTAGATTGTCACAGTGGAAGTATAAATAACATTACATTGTATGAGTGTCAACGTGTCATTGAAGGAACACAATTGAAAGGTCAATAGCAATCCACACTTAAGTTTAGATCATCTGCGACGCTTGCTTATTTTGAGGACACACGTCCAGAAGATTTTTTCTAAGCTATTTTAAAACTGCAGCCAATTTACCGAGACTCTGGTTTTGTTTCTGATTGGTTGACACAGAAACAGGAAAAGCAGCATTCACGGACGACAGTCAACCACAAACACACACAGAACAACGTTAAAGATGAATAATAGGCAAGATAAGACATCACAAACACAAACGGTTGAAAATAGGGTTGCCGCCTTTTAACTGTCAGTGTCAAAAAAGCCTCTGAGGGTTTGAACCAGGTTCTAGGTGCACCAAAGGTCACTTTTACCCTATTGTCATCCCAATAAACGGGGCAGTGTAAATAAAGATATCGCCGCCAGGTTATACACTCTAACAAACAAGGCAGCATTAATAGGCAATAAATAAAACATTTAAATGATCATGTATATATAATATGAAAAAAAAGCCTAGAAAGCCACAAAGTAAGTACTCAATGACATGACAGAAGCCAGTCATACAATCCCTGTCATTTCAAAGAATTGTATTCGTATAATAGTGGTTAAGAGGAATGTACCCAACAAATCGTATGTACGGAGCGTTTTAAAAAACTCGGATAATATTGAAAGAATTATTCAAATCGGATGATCAACAAAGAATATATGATCATTTGATGGTTGTTCTAAAACGGATATGAGAGAGGCCATTTTGAAAAATATGACGTCATAGTTCTAAATTACCAAATATGGCATCAAATGAATGCCAACTCCTTTACTGGCCAATTACTGACTTTACTATACTTATATTTCTAACAGTTTGTGTGATCCCCAACTCCCGCCCTTATAAATCAGTTAATAAACTTGTCTATACATATTCTGTATATATGGTAATGTAGAACTGTGATGTCATTGTTCTCAAAATGGCAGCTTCCATATCCGTTTCAAAAGAACATATGACAAATGATCATATATTTTTTTGTTTATCATTCGATTTTGTTTCTTCTTTCATCATTCTACATATTTTCCAAGAAAAGCAATAACAACAATTGTTTTCCTGTAAATCAATATCTATAAGAAATATATTTTGGAAGCAACAAACACTGCCAAGAGAAAAAGTGGCAGACTCGGTTTTTAGTGAGTCTGTTCATGGGGTGTAATGAAGACGCAAAACCTCTCACGCCCCTAGCACTGGCTTAAGCTGTATTCTACTTCAAAGCCACATATACGTCCCTACCTCCGGATTAAGCGGTATTCTACTTCGAAGCTAAATATATTGATCTCGCTAATCCAAAAGGACCAGTAAAATAACACTAAGCCTACATTCCATTTAAATGACATAGAATGAATCTAAACTATTATAGTGAAACTCTGAAAACTCTTATAGTTATTTGCGTAGGGGTATAGGGTCCCATGGACAATTTACTAATAACGAAATTTCAAAACCTCACCACTTATTTACATTGAAATTCATGTTGCATAGTAACATGTGCTGTCCCATTTTATCGAACAGGTTTAATTTAATGTAAGCATTTAACGCGCGATTCCATTCTAAATATATGGTGACCAACACGCTGTTACCACCATATTTCAACTGATATGCCATTTTTATCATAAAAGTAATTATACAAGTCGAAAATGAAAGGTTGCTTTCACAGAACACAGTCAACATGCATGAAAACAAACAAGAATTAAAATGTGTATTAGCAAGGCACAACACATCCCAAACACAAACTGTTTGACAATAAGGCTACCGCCCTGGAACGGTCAGTGGCAAAAATGCGGTCGGGAATTAAACAAGGTTGTAGCGTGCACCAAACCTCACTCTTACAAAAGTGTCTTCCCAATAAAATGGGACAATGTCAATAAAGATATCCTCGTGAGGTTATATTCTCAAACAAACTAACAGCATTAATAGGTAATATATGTATACCGCAGAGATAATCATGTATATATGAATATAAAAAACAGAAGCCTAGAAAGGCATAAAGCGAGTACAAAGTGGAGCATTTTAAAATTTAAGTTTCTTCCTGATGCTCTCCGTGACGGCGTACACGTAGTATAATCCTTCATGTGGAGTGCGTGGTCCAGTGGTAGAGCGCCGAACTCTTGATCGAGAGGTCTTGGGTTCGATCCTCCGTCGCGGCCACGTTATTTATCTTTGAGCAAGATAATTAATCCACATTGCTTAGTACTGGTTCTACCCAGGAAGCCATCGAGAGTGATTAATCTAAGTTGCAAGAACTTGTTTCGCAATCGATGTAAAATAAATATGTTTAATTTGTTTTAAAAAAATTCAAGGGTCAACCAGATCTGATGTACCCCATGACGTGTACACATAGTATAATCATTCACACGGGTGAACCACATCTGATGTACCCCATGACGGTGCACACATAGTACAATCGTTCAACGGGTAACCAGCTCTGATGTACCCATTGACGGTGTACACATAGTATCATTCTTCAACGGGTAACCAGCTCTGATGTACCCATGACGGTGTACACATAATACAATCCTTCAACGGGTAACCAGCTCTGCTGTACCCATGACGGTGTACACATAGTACAATCCTTCAACGGGTAACCAGCTCTGATGTACCCCATGACGGTGTACACATAATACAATCCTTCACGGGTAATCAGCTCTGATGTACCCATGACGGTGTACACATAGTACAATCCTTCAACAGGTAACCGTTTGCTAAGCACTGAGACGCTTATTAAAGGTAAAATAAAATGATTATTTTGCATTAATCGATTGAAATCTGAGGGCAACGCGGAGAACGGAATGACACATTTTGATTTTATATGTTTTTGTAAATGTTGGTTTCTTTAAGCGAACTAAACTACAATACCGGTATGCCAAATATTGTGTTAATGTCGTGTCTATCTTCTTTCACTATAGCTCATAGATTATTTAATTAAGAGTCTTGAAATGATATAAGTGTAGCCTCGGCGTACCATAAATGCAATATGCTAGAAACTGTTCATCTTTAACTTTGACTTATTTCAATGTAATGATTCATGTTATGGACTGATGCGGAACCACTTAAAATAAATTCAGAATTGTGCTAGGAAAGATTATTTTATGCGAAGTACTGTTTTTGTCCATTACAATCGTAAAGTTACGCCTCTAACTTAGTGCTCCTCTTTCAAGGTTGGTGTGGGTGGGTAGGTGGGTGGGTGTTTGAATATACACTGATGCCCTTCATGGTTATTCTCTTGTCGCTCTGGCCTTTTATCATTCCGTTGAATGAATGAAAGCATGAATGGTGTTTTACGGCACGTCGACACATAAATAGGTCATATTGTGCGCAAAAAACGATGAATGATGAAGAAATGAAGGATTAATTAAAGATTAATGTAAATATATAAAGATAAAACTATTTACAAGTAAGGGATGATATGGTAATAATATAAACTATATATGTAAATCAACAAATGCCCAAAAACGGGTATACAAAGAGGTAAATATAAACAAGAACATATTACAATGATTCATATAGTCGGACTTCCTTCATGAAATCTAAAACTAGACTAAAATATATAGTATTAAATAACTCGGTCATAGTATTAACATTGTAGTACCTTTGACGCATAGGATCAAAGTCTACACATTTCAGCAATATGTGTTTGTAGGCTGATAAACGAAATCTTGCGTAGCATCATGTCTCGGACTAATTGCAACAAAAACGTTTCTATTATTTTCGTAAACTACAATATATGTAGTAATACAGAGAGAAAGTTGCATTCACTCAGATCAGGCATTGCTGAGAAAATTGACCGTATATTAAGGTCATAACGAAATATTCAAATAATTACCAACCAATACATACTTGGGTGATGTGGTACCTTCTTTGATAATTTATGGTATGTTTGACCTATATTTAAACATTACATGTACACGTGTTTTGATGTTTTTTTCTACCATTCTGTGTATTATGAAATAATACATTTTTTCCTTTTGAGGGTGGGGGGAATTACCCCAATTTCTGCCAATGTAATGACTGTTGGACTGTAACAGAGTTGGGTATATCTTGGACAGCAAAATTGCGTGTAGAGCCGTATCAACAAGAAAATGCCCTCTACTCGCGCGTGATACAGCTTTCCCAGACATCATATGTGTCACTGCATTTGGGGCATATATTGTCTGAAGCACGTCCTGCAATCCGGAACCCGACATGATAAAGCCCACAGAGCCAAGGAAACTCATTTCAGTGTGAAAGGCTCCCAATCTGAGGACGATACTTTTCAGTGGACTCGACCCATCAGACATAGTGACAATTTGTGTAGCTTTCTGGAATAACGGCTGATCAAAGGTCAGGACTGGTGTAACTCCATACCTGCTAGATTGCTCGCATACGAAGTGCAGGGTAGAATTGATGCACGACATATCACTGGGACTCATGTCTATCATCGGTAAAAACGTAACGGGTGATTTGCCTGGGTACAGATCCGATTCCTGCTTGCTGTACATCTGCATAAATCCAGACCAGCTTGGCCGTGTTTCTTTCAAAGGCCAAATTATCTTAGAGAATAAATCAAACTGACAATTTTCGAAGTCCTCTGTGGTTGAATCATTGCTTTTCCCAAGGTCAAGGAAATGTATTTTCTCTGTTACTCGATTGTCAGGGTGTTTGAAATATTTGATTGTTATTTTTCCAATATCTGACAACTCACTCAGTTGGATGTTTGCCCTAGGCTTACGTTAGAGCCGGGTGATGTACAAGCTATAATTCCCATTCCATGGAATGTTCCGTGCCCATCAAGCGTACGAACGTTATGGTCCGCATTGTCTGCTACAAACTGTAGGATTTTTCCAGGGAAATAAGATGCGATAGTTGTGTTGAGTGTTGCTGCAGCATTTAACTCGAATCGTTGAACCTCATAATACGATGCACTAAACCCCATACTATTAAGCCAATCCACCAAGTACCTAGAACCAAAGTGGTGATATAACTGAACACCAAGGCCTATCTGTAAAGGTGCCAGTACGCTCTTTGGTCTGCATGCCTGGACTATTGCTTGACCAATTGATGCTAATTTAACACTGGTATCATTCCCACACAATAATACTGTCAGCAATGTCTGTAAACTTTTTCTTGCTGGTCTCTGCTTGAATTGAATTGATGTCAGCCTTGATCAGCTTCGCTGCTGCAGTTATAATTGTTTTCCTTTTTTCGCTTTCAGAAAGCCCTTGTGTATCGTTTGAGAAGTTATGAATAATTTCTGATGCTTTTCGTTTCATTGTGACCTTAGCTTCAGTATTGCCGAAAGTGGTTATTGATATAGAATCTCCAAAATGGTCAATTAACCTGTTTTTCATATGTTTGTATGAGTAAGCACGGTCGCCACAAGTATCTTCCATCAAATGAATCAGTCCAGACATTGTTAATACACACCCCTCATTTTCTTCTATATAACTCACAACATCTTTAAATGCTTCAGTGGTATCTGGTGCTTCAGGTCTTCCTGGGCTTTTTGTTGGCTTTTTACAAGGACTGGTATCTGTTTCAAACTCCTTAGGAAGCTGACGCTTTGTCCTGAAGTTGACACTGCATGTTTGATGGTATAATGCATCAGCCGCTGGAAGATCAATTATGCTAGCGATCCTACCCGAGACGTCATGGGCCCACTGGTCATTCCTTTCTGAACATACACGCTCAATGGACTTCTTAAAAGGAAGTATTCTAACTGGCAAAACATCATAGCCCCGTTTTCTATGGTTAACCTTAGCATCCTGTGAACAAAATATGCATTTATTTTTAAAGTCAAATACGCCCGATGACCTTGTGGAACATTTAGTAGTACTATCATTATTATTAATATTAGAATTGCTAGTAGTGTTTCGTTTATGGATATAGTCTCTTCTGCAGTCCACGTGAACTTCCTGTCCAGGAATAACGTGTATGTTTGATTGCCGCTCAACACTGGCTTTATTAATCGATTTGCTGCCTTTATCCCGTAGCTTCACTGGGGGAAGATCATTGAGAGGTGTCTTGCAGAATACACAGTCATCCATCTAAAATGAATAATCACGTCCAATTGTAAGATTTTAATTTGGGTAATTTCTAGAATAGTGATGATTATGTGTAGCAACAACATTTACAGATTGACTGATACTTCTAGAAACTTGAAATCCACCGGAGGCGGAAAGTGTCATGGCGGACACCAGTACATCACAGACAGACGCAGACAATGTATGTTTATTTCTCGAAAACGTTTTCTGTTCTGTGTTGTCACAGCTGACAAGGCTGAAATTGACTGAGACAGTTTCGACCATCTACATTCTTAATTTTGTATAGAACATGAGTTCATTCTTCAGTTACTTGCATGGGTTATAAGTATTTATTCTATACCAGTATGTATCGTGATGCATTGGTCTATAAAATATTATCAAAAATATATTAGTGGGATTGTTGTTTGCCCAACAATACATTATGTGCAATATTCGGTTAGATAGGTACATGTCACGTACGATATTATAGTTCTGTAGTACTGCTGGTATCACATGAGATGTATGGTTCATCGTTGGTTGTGTAGAATACACTAATACATTGGGTCTATATTCAGCAACTGAAATACAACAAAAATTCAATGACCAAGGTCCTCAAGATAATTTTACAATAATATTATAATTTAATAACATGTATCATTATTATACTACTATTATTGTATTGTGCTGCAACGGTCTGTTTTGCAAAATTGTTAATTAATATTAGATTGGTACATGACATGACACGTACGATGATATACTGTTGCTGGTGTCCCATGGTATGTATGGTTGGTTGTGTAGAGGACTAGTACACTGCCATCTTACTCAGCAACTGAAATAGAACAATAATTATGTTCAATTACCCAGGCCCTTAAGATGATTTTACCATTATAATATAATGTTAATAACATGTATCATTATTATATCATTGTGTGCAATTATTGCATTGTGCTGCTTTGGTCTATAAGGATTGTAGTAAAAATAATGGTGTGAGAGTACGTGTGTCATTAATGTGTCATTGTAAAAAACAATATCCCAAAAACATGAGTATGTCAACTGGTTTCGTTTAATAAATCATCTGGGCAATATATATAATAAAACTGTGAACTGTCCATGACAACGTCAATATGGCGTCAACATTTTTTTTTTATTATAACTGCTACTCTGACTGGCTCATGTCTATTTGTATTGTTAATGTGCCATATATTGACATCTCATAAAATTAGCAAAATCATGACACATACCGTATGATAATTATGCATTTCTGTTGGTGACAAGGAGATGTATGGTTGGTTATGTGGAGTACATCTGCGCAATATTCAGCAACTGCCTGCAATATAAGAACGACTGCATTTAATTATATAGATCTAGATGATGTTACAGTAATATTATGATGTTAATCAGACTCATAAACATTCAATAATATTAAAAGCAATCAAAATGTATTCTAAACATAGTGTTTCTTGTCAAAACTTGTGAATTCAGTCATTTAACAAGCTTCTGTTTTGGTAGTCGGTTAAAACGTTATTGAGAATTATGGCAAAAATGGGCTTCCGTACTTAGAAAAAATGAACGAATAGAGCCTTCTCGAAACACGTTTTTTTTTTAAATAAGTGTTATTTTGCTTATTAGCTATATTTTGAACATTGCTTTTTGTTTACAACATTGTTTAACTCTCACAGACGCCTTAATAGCTCAAAATATGCATGTTTATACGATATTCACCCTTACCTCAAATTTCGCCATGAAACAACGTTCATCAACAATTGTGCATACATACAAGACGTAAAAACAATCAAACTTCACGGAATTCGTGTAAAATAAACATAATCGTTACTTACCTCGAATATTTGATCGAATATTTGATCGATAATGGCACTTTCAAACAGTTGTTATTGAGTTATAACTGGGCGCAGCCATTAAATGTTGACGTAATTGATGACGTCATGTACCCTTCGTATGAAGAGTACTCACTATGGTGAGCTATACCGTCCATAATCTTGAAATTATAAAATCGGATTTTTTCATTTTTTGAAGTGTCAATATTTTTGTTTTGCCAAGGAACACAGTCTGCAAGTTTGGTTTGGTAGATACTAATACAATGTACTTTCGTTCAGTATAAATACTGTTTTTGTTGCAATTTGTCCGAGTGAATATTTTCCTTTATTAGCCTATTGAGCGTTAACAGTGCAAAGCAGGCTATACATTCTGGTAATTGCTCACCTTGTAATAAATATGAATGAGTATAACGTGTATGCCCTATTCTGCACCGGGCTAGGACAACTTCCTCTCGACGAATGGGTCTACTAGAAGAACGCCATTCTCCGAGTAACGGTTTAATTGAATGGAGTTTATTGTTAACTGACCAATCCCAAGCGGCTTGCCAAGAGTTACGAATATATGTGTTAATACAACTTTTAAAATCAGTATAAGGTAATTTGGTATTATATATATGTAAACCTAATGCTGCCTTAGCAGCACTATCAGCTCTATCAATACCACGTATTCCTACATGGCTTGGAAGCCAGCAGAAAATGATATTATCAATTATAAGAGAATTGTACTTTTCTAAAAGTTAAAGCACAACTGGGTTATCATGTTTCATATCCTGTGCTTGAAGAGATGAAAGGGAATCAGAAAAGATTACAAAATGGTCATCATCAGATTCCTGAATATAATTTAAGGCAAGTTCAATTGCCTTAAGTTCAGCTGAAAAGATAGAGACCTTGTCAGGCAGGCGGCTCTTTATGCTGTGTTTGTGAACAACAGCTGCTGCAGCTACCATATCTCCATCTTTAGAACCATCTGTGTATATATGTTGAAAGTTACTGTATTTCGATTTAATTTCATTGAATTTGCTTTGAAAGACAGTAGGATCTGTACTGGATTTGTTACTATTACAAAGATCGAAAATAATTGTTGGTGTTTCCAAAGTCCACGGTGGAATTTGTGGTACTTTGTACTTGGCAATCAAATTTAGGTCGATTTCCGTGTCTCTTAATTTTGGTTTAATACGAAGACCAAATGGTCGAATGGCCTTCGGTTTTCGATCAAAAAGAGATTCACAACTAGGATTAAAAACATTATCGAAAGTTGGGTTTGAAGGGTTAGATTTTAATTTAATGGCATATTGAAGGGCCAATTTGTCCCGTCTAAGAGACAGTGATTAGGTTCATTAGCTTCAGCATATAGACTTTCGGCTGGTGATGTAGGAAAAGCACCTAAGGCGAGTCGTAATCCTTGATTTTGTAAAGGATCGAGCATCTGCAAGTATGACTTACGAGTCGATCAATATACTATTGAGCCGTAGTCCAGCTTGGATCTGATAAGAGATCTATAAAGGAATTTTGTCTCATCCTCTACTGGTATTGGTGACCCATCCAGTGTTAGATGAGGGTCTTCATGATGTTTACGTAGTTGACAAAAATGCATACAATTTGTTTTAGATTTAGAAAATTTAAAACCATTTTCATCAGACCAGGTCTGAAGTTTATTGAGACATTGTTGAAGTTGTCTCTCAATAGTGTTCATGTTTTTTGCACGATAACATATAACAAAGTCGTCAACATATAGAGAGCAATCCACAACAGGATTGATGCATTTAACTATACTGTTAATTTTTATATTAAAAAGGGTGACAGAGAGTACGCTGCCCTGTGGCACACCCATCTCCTGTTCATGAATGTCGGAGAGGGTTGAACCCATTCGGACACGAAACTGTCTATCATCTAAGAAATTCTCTATAACAATTGGTAACCGGCCTCTAAGACTTTGTTATCAGCTTGTTGGATTCAAGGAACCAAACGAGTCTCTCATTAATCATTCGTTCCATGGTTTTACATATACAACTCGTTAAAGCAATAGGGCGATAATTTATTGGGTCCGTATGATCCTTTCCGGGTTTGGAGACTGGAATAACGATTGCTTCCCGCCAAGATTCGGGGAAGTTTCCTGTCACCCTAACCTTATTAAATATATCAAGAAGTGTAGAGAGACAGGTTTCAGGTAAATGTTTTAATAATTGATAATGGATATCATCAGGACCAGCTGATGTATCATGAGCCTTTTTAAGGGATTCTCGAAGTTCTTTGAGAGTGAACAGTTTATTGTATATCTCCAAGTTTTTCGACTTGAAATTCAGCTTCTTCTGTTCTTGTAGTTTCTTATTTTTTAAAAAATTGTTGACAATTTTCAGAAGAAGAGTTTTTAGAAAAAATGTCTGCCAAAGTGTTCGTAATATCTTTGACAGATGTAATATCCTCATTATCAGTTTTAAGATGATTTACACAACTAGAATTACCTTTACCGTCTATTTTCCTGACCATGTCCCACGTCTTCCTAAGAGATGAGCGAGAGTTCAGTCTAGAGACATAAGGTCTCCAGGATTTCCTCTTGCTATCCTTAATAGTACGACGGGCTTTCGCACGAAAAACTCTAAAAGTATCTAAATTATTTTGAGTTGGCCGCAAGTTAAAAGCATTCACTGCAGCTTTACGATCGATGACTGTCTTTTTGTAGTCTTCATCGTACCCTGGTTTATGTGGGCGATTTGGTTGCCGAGGTTTTTGGAATAGTTTGATCAGTATATCATGAAGGGTTTTGGTAAAAAGAGCAGTTGCGTCTTCGACATCCTCGAAAACGGAAGGCTTTGACTGTTCCTCAAAAAGAGATTGAAATGTATCCCAATATCATTGCGTTGAATACTTACTTTGTCTCTTTCTAGCTTTTTTATTTTTTTATATTTATTTATACATAAATTATTTGTGCCTGGTATTTGCAGTGTACTACAGTAAGGTGAAGTACATAACACTGTAATAGCCTTTAATATATATTTATTAACTATTATCTATTAATTTACTTTCACAATACACGAACTAAGAAACCAGAGTAACATGTTTAACTTAGAATAAATCTACTATCTTTTAATGTGCAAGCAGTCTACTTGTTTAAACGGTGTGCTACTTGGTCTTCCAAAAGGAAACTGCTCCCGACCGGGTCTCGCCCAACCGGGACACACCAAGCCTCCTGTATGGAGACCAAACCTTCAGTCTATTTCGCTCTGAATCTGAATCTGATTGTATTTGCCCTCGTTGTGGCTCACACTACATTTATCTAGCTTCATGATGACCCAGCTGTTGACTGCCACGTGCAATTAATTATATTGCACACGACTTCTAAAACCGGTTTAAAGGTAATCCCCAAACTGGTTTAAAAGTACAAAAATCAGCAGTTTGGAGTAAAGAAGATAATTAACCTGGATCATAGACCGGGGTTATACAACCTTTGGCATCAGGACCTCGGTGTCACGAGATCTTTTAGCGTATGACTCTTTGCTCATATCAAGCCAAAAATAGCAGTGATGCATAATTTGACCAATACAAGTGTCGGACATGTGCAGTACAAATGAACTCTGCGGTATGCCTAGTACAACCACCGTTTCATAATTAACCCATTTAAACTACTTGCACTTCAAAGACTTCACAGTGACCTAATGGCCTATCCTTGCTTACTAATATATACAAGTGCGTATGTATGTGTCATACCTGTACATACAGTCGAACCCAATTACCGCTGACTAATCAATGTCACATATATCAGACTGGCTATATTACAGTAATAGCCAGGCGGGATTTCTTTATTTACACTATTCCGTTTTATTCGGATAAAAAAATAGGGTAAAAGTGAGGTTAAGTGCACCACAGAACTCTAATGTCGTACTCGTTTTAAACGCCCAATAAACCTTTTGCAACTGATCGTTCCAAGGCGGTACCCCGAAATTGTCAACCCTTTTGTGTTTGTGGTGTCCGAAACCTTACTCCTATTTTTCCTTGAAATTGTTGTTTGTTTTGTATACGTGTTTTAATAAACTGTGTTCTGTGATTGCTACATTTCCTGTTGGACTTTTATACTTACTATTATTCTGTCTTGTTTTATTTTCAGGTGCCCCAAAACAGGAAAACCCTCGTAAGTGATTTTGTAATTATAAATTGAGCCTTACCATTAAATGAAATGAACACTTCTCTAAAAAAATATATCTACCAGTTTAAATATGTGTTACTATATAATACTACTGTGTGACATAGTTTACCAGATAAACAGTATATTAATGTCTATTGTAGAGAATGTTTAGCCAATTTTGCAGTATATATAATCCAATGGACAAATTGTTCGCTCATTGTTATATTCTGCGTATAAATAGTTATACAATAATCATTTGTTTATTTTCTCACATGCATGCACACACGCATATACACACTCAAAGGTACGCGTGTTTGCTCACAAACCTCCGCAAGCACATGTATATATTCTGATGTATTTAGGCAAATAAAAAACAATTCGACCATATTAAACTTAGTTCAAAAACTGATAATGACCATAAAACATTAATTTTACATTTACTATTATTTCATAACATATCAGGATAGTAGGAAAGGCGTTTTGATTGTCAAACATATCATTACGTGGTCCCGCCTTAATTCCATTAAGCGATGGGAAAATTTACATTAGCAGGATTTTATAACGGCTATTTCGACAATAAATCCCGTTTAAAAACACGCTTAAAATGATATATAGGGTCCTATAGAAACCACAGCGTCCGAACGCAATGGCATCGTAGGTCCGCACTGTACTGCAAACAAGGACTTGAAACTACAATGAAAGAGACAAAAAAACAACAGAAAGGGTGGTGAAGACAGGGTTACCGACTTGGAACGGTCAGTAGGCAATAAGGCCTACTGGTTAGCTTGAATCAATTTTATATGCGCACAATCCTCGCTATTATCCTGTCTTCTGCGCCCAAATAGACAAGACAGTGTAAATAAAACTACATCCCATCAAAAGAAAATCTCTAACAATAAAGTCCACATCCAGAGAAACTAACTAAAGATACACATACAAAATAATAAACATCTCAGGATGTATCCAGAATCGTACTGAACAACCATAGTAGTTGCAGCAAAAGAGAAAACCAATCTAGGGTACGACCAAAAAACCTGAGGGACGAAAGCTCATGCACCCACATCCCTTAGTTGGGGTTTCAGTAGGTACAATAATAGAGTCCCAAGAGGTAGTCCAGTCATCGCACAAGTGAAAAGTGAAGCGTAATGACTGACTGTAGAGGGGTCAATCACTAAACATGCAGTGCGCTGTAAAACCAAAGGGTTATATCCTTTTCTGACGAACTTCCTGATTAAATTTGTAAAGCGGTCAGGAAACCCGTTAGACCCCTTTAACTTTCGAAGTTTATAGACCACATCTCCATAAAATGAGGGTTGTGATATGCCTAGTCGCAGAAGTGTTTTAAGGTTGGTGTTGTACTTTTCCAGCAGGCCCTAGTTGCAGCGGTAGAATTTAGAGAAAGATCTACGTAGTTTGCGATAACGAAAACCCTGCTGAAGAAGTTTACTTGTAATAACTTAATTTCGATCATTGAAGTCTATAACATCATTACACGCTCTAGCAAATCGAATGAGCTGGGAGATATACACCCCATATGAGGTAGCAAGAGAAACATTCTTTATTAAATAAATGTGATAACCTGTTTAAAATTACCTGTTAAATGTTTTAATTTTATAATATGCAAACTTTTAAAGCCGAAATTAGGGTTTTATTTCATACCCCAGACAACCCCGTTTTCGCTTCTTGGAGAAGGGGTTGGATGGGGTATGAAAGTTAATACTCGGACCACGTAATTGTTTACCGTAACCGGCAATTTACTTAACAGGCGTTGTCCTTTCACTTTTTCTTATTAATACACGCCCAACGAGATTTCTTTCCTCTCCATTTCACATACGTATGTGACAAATATGAGTAATACCCACATCTTTGATATATTCTTAATTTTCCTGAAATAATGTTAAAACTGTGTTGTAATTACTACAAACATCTGACCGTTTTGTTGTACGGTCTGGATGACCATGCTTCGTCCTATGCCCTTGATTGGGGATACTGTTGAATTGTAAAAAAAACGAGTTCAAATCGTCTGCTCTGAGTGCATGAATTCATTTTAAAACTTTCACTTCGATGTATTTTCTTAGAAATGAATTACAACACTTATTACAACTGGGTACTTTGAATTAGTGAAGTTTTCGATGGTCTTAATTCTAAAACATGCCAGCTAAAATTTATTTTGACAATACGTTTTACTAGCATTACCACTACAAAAGCGTTTGCTAAAGATTTTTTTCTCGCAATCTTTAATGTTAACGTTGAATATCAGTTACCTTAATTTCAAAAGCTATTCAATTAAAAGACGGTAATTTAGGATTATCGATATTTCATTTTATTATCTTCATTACATAGGTATTTTTTTTTATGTTTTATGTATTATTTCCTATCAATCTTAAGAATGTTATATCTTTAAGCGGATGTTGATTCATGGTATGTGTTTTATCAGCACATTTCATGTTTTCATATAAATGCTCTAAAGATGTAACAATTTAAATTAAAAAAAACAAGGGTCCCAAGAGGGCCTGTATCGCTCTGCTGGCTGTATGGAGTCTGTGGTGTGGGGTGGAGGGGAATTAATTGTTGTAGCACTTGTGACAAAACCATTTGCCCTGCACTGAACAAAAATGACAGTATAACAAATAAATTACTCAAATTTCCCGAGCTGTACCAATGTAGAAGGGTCCTTTAACGTAGGAGGACAAAACCCGTTTTATATATGCTGTGCCTCGAGTCCTTGAATGACCAAATCAAATTAGAGTCCAGTGCGTTCACATTTGTACAAGATATGCAATTCAATTTGTGTGTTTGTGATTTTATCCGATTACCCCCTAGGGGGCCCTAGCGGATGGATCATAAACGAAAACGTATTGTTCATCTGCACATCCTCAACTAAGAATACACCACACATGAACTTGAAATCTCGAAGTGTATAGAGGGAGTTAGTGTCACAATGTGGAAACTCAGTAATGGTAAATTACTGTTAGTTCACCAAGCTGTACCCATGTAGAGGATCCCTTTATACAGGAGACCAAATCCTCACCAAGCTGTACCCATGTAGAGGATCCCTTTATACAGGAGACCAAATCCTCACCAAGCTGTACCCATGTAGAGGTTCCCTTTATACAGGAGACCAAATCCTCACCAAGCTGTACCCATGTAGAGGATCCCTTTATACAGGAGACCAAATCCTCACCAAGCTGTACCCATGTAGAGGATCCCTTTATACAGGAGACCAAATCCTCACCAAGCTGTACCCATGTAGAGGATCCCTTTATACAGGAGACCAAATCCTCACCAAGCTGTACCCATGTAGAGGATCCCTTTATACAGGAGACCAAATCCTCACCAAGCTGTACCCATGTAGAGGATCCCTTTATACAGGAGACCAAATCCTCTTTATATACTATGTGCTTCGAGTCTCAAAATGACCATAACAAATTAGAATCAAATGCATTCACATTTGGACAGTCAATATATGCTTTTTTACCGGATTGCCCCTAAGGGCCCCAGTGGATGGAGCCAAAATACGAAATCGTATTGCACATCCTTAACTAAGAAACGCATCATACATGAACTTGATATCGGAAAGGGTACAAAGGGAATGAGATTCTCAAAGTGGAAACTATGTAGAGTAAATTATTACAAATTCCCCAAGTGTACACATGTAGAGGGGGCGCCTTTAGGCAGGAGGTCAAGACCTGTTTTATATATGTTGTGCATCGTGTTAATAAATAACCATACCAAACATGAATCATAACCATTCACATTTGGGCAAGATATGCATCTTTATTTGTAACATATACACATCCTAAGAAATATGAAAAGATCGGACAGGGAAAGTAGCACTCAAAGAGGACAGTCGACCATAAAACACAGAAACAAACACGCAAACAGACAAACAAGAAGGCAAAAGCAATAATAAATGCAAACGACATCACAAACGCAAAAGGGTTGACAATAGGGCTACCGCCTTGAAACGGTCAGTGGCAAAATAGGCCACTGGTGGGGGTGGGGGGGGGGGGGGGGGGGTTAAACCGGTTTTAGGGTGCACCAAACCTCACACTTACCCTACGGTCATCCCAATAAAAGAGGACAGTGTAAATAAAGAAATCCCCGCCATGATCTAATCTCTAACCAACAAGGCAGCATCAATAGGCAATATAAGTAAAACACAAATATGCTCGTGTAAATATAATACAAAAAAACAATAGCCTAGAAAGCCACAATGAAGGTACTCAATGACTTTGCAGAAGCCAGAGCAGTAAGAGAATAAACCATTAAGGGCACGACAAGAAAGATCATGGACAAACATCAAACGCCACAGTTGCTCGGGGAACATCCCCATCCAAGTGGGGATAATTAACAATGTCAAAATTAAAATCGTCTCTCGTCATAGATTTTGCTAATTATTTTACCATTTTCAATCGAGAGATCTAAAACAAGAAAAGAAGCGTTATTATCAGATATATTAGCTTTGTTAAGCTGAAGTTCTTAGGGATACCAACAATTTGTCTATAAACGGTGGTTCCATACCTGACGAAAATATTATCTAATAGGAAGATGACTGCTTCACAAACTTCATAGCAAGTCCACATAGTATAATTGTCTAAACTACCGTTAGTAAAAAACGCTTTTATATTATTACATGCCAAAAATGTTGTTTTTTCTCTAGCGAATGTTTTATTGAATAAGAGAAATTATTTTGTCTTTAATAAGGTGATGTGGTAAGGTTGTATATAGTGTCGAGAAGTCATAAGTGCTTATTGATGAAACTTGACCTTTATTGAACATTTTATCGAGAACGTCTCCTGAATTTTTTATTGACCAAAATAAATTAATCCCAGAGTTTTCATAAATTTTATCACAATATAGTTTAACGTGATCTTTAACGGCAGTAAGACAAAAAGTTAAAAGTTTGGAGATGTTTGTTGTGGTGCAGGTACTAGAATTAGAAATAAAGCGAACCTTAAATGGATTTTTATGTAATTTAGTAATCCAGTACATAGTAGGCAGTTTATTTTGCTTATCGTTTACACCAACCTCGAAAGTAGTGCACCGAGAGATATGTGCGGAAACAACATCATCCTCAGTAGAATTAACTGGAGTATACGAATTGGTGCTGCCGAGTTCCAGAGATAAAACATTGACGTAATGTAGGTGTCAAACAGTAATTACATTATTAGCTGCTTTATCTGCAGGAACTAAAACAAATTTATAATGAAATTCCTGAATTCCCGATTTTAAATTACGAAATTAAAACCTAGGTCTCGTAGGAAGTAAAGAGGGGTTAGCATTATAAAAGTTAATACGTGTATCTATAATTTTAAGAATTGAATTTTTCAAAGTAGAAAGTGAGTTTGGGTCCGAATGTTCTCTACGACACCATTTGATACTAAAATCTTCAATGGAGTGGGCGATCTGGGAACGACAGGCATTAAAATCAATAGTTGAAGGTAATCTATATTTAGGACATTTCGAAAACAAATGCCGAATACGTTTATCAATAATATCAAATTACCAGTGATGACATGACCTGCTGAAGCATAGCAAAATGTTGATGTGATGCATTCACATTCCTTAGGAGTATTATGTACTATATCAAGGTCAGAAACTATTGTGTTGTAGTTGAAAATAATTTTTCTAATAGGCTTTTTATACTTATAACAAATTACAGGACTTTCGGAATTTTTGAAATATTTTGGGATAGAACCAATAACATGAGTATTCGAAAAAAAACTAGGCATGTCAATGAAATCAATACCTTTATTAATATATAGTAATTTTAGAAAATGCCTGCCGTGATCAGACTCCTTGTCAATATGGGGTCGGAGAACATGTTGTGTATAGCTTTGAATTAAGGAAGCAGTGTGATTTCTTTATTTACACTGTCCTGTTTTAATGGGATGACAGTAGGGTAAGTGTGAGGTTTGGTGCACCCTAGAACCGGTTTAAACCCCAGTGGCCTACTATGCCACTGACCGTTCCAAGGCGGTAGCCCTATTGTCAACCCTTTTGTGTTTGTGATGTCGTTTGCATTTATTATTGCTCTTGCCTTCTTGTTTGTCTGTTTGCGTGTTTGTTTCTGTGTTTTGTGGTTGACTGTCCTCCTTGAATGCTACTTTCCCTGTCCGATCTTTTATATTTCTTTTTATACACGGGATCTGTACGAATGAAAAATTTTGTCGGCTTCCTCGTCCGATCAACTTTAGTGATGAAATCGACAAAGATGTAAGCCGTGAAAGCATAGAGTGCTTTCCAGACTGTTTAAGCTAAGAATAACGCCATACATGAACGTGAAATATCAAAGGTATAGAAGAAGGTAGTGTCCTAAGGCCGTAACTGTGTAATAGTAAAGTACTGCAAGTTCCCCAAGTTGTGCCCCTGTAGTGGGTCCCTTACCACAGGAGGACAAATCCGTTTTATAAATGTTGTGCCTCGAGTCATTACCAAATAAGAATCAATTTATTCAGATTGTAGATGAAATATGCAGTTTGTCGTTTTGTATTTTTTACCAGATTACCCTCTGTTGGGCCCCAGTTAACAGAGCTAAATACGAACGCTTATTGCTACACATCCTTAACTTAGTAATAAACCACACAGGAACTTGAAATATCAAACGGTATATAAGAAATTAACGTCACAAGCTCGAAACTCGTAATAGTAAATTACTGCAAGCTCCCGAGTTGTACTCCTGTAGAGGTGCCCCTTTATGCAGGAGGTCAAAACCCGTTGTATATGTGTTATGTCTCCAGTCCATAAATGACCATACTAAACTGGAATCAAACCGTTCACATTTGGACAAGATGATTCATTGTTTGTGAATTTTTAACCAGATTACACCCCAGATGCCTCACAAGGCAGATAAAAATGCGACCTATTGCGTAACTACACATCCTAAAGAAGAAATACACCAGAAATGATTTTGAAATCTCGAAGGGTTAGAAGGAGTTAGCGTCACAATGCCGAATCTCTGCAATAGTAAATGTCCGCAAGCTTCCCAAAAATGGATATAGTGTTCTATAAAAACCACAGCGTCCAAACGCAATGGGATCGTAGGTCCGCACTGTACTGGACCTGTACTGTAGCAAGGAGCAATATTGAATTAATTATACAATGAAAAAGACAAAATACAACAGAAAGGGTGTTGAAGACAGGGTACTGACTTGGAACGGTCAGTAGGCAATAAGGGCCTACAGGTTAGCTTGAATCGATTTTATGTGTACACAATCCTCGGTATTATCCTGTCTCCAGCGCCCAATAGACAAGACAGTGTAAACAAAACTACATCCCATCAAAAGGTATTCTCTAACAATAAAGTCCACATCCAGAGAAAATAACGAAAGAAACACTAATATGTTGTTATAAAGCTATATACAATACAAAATAAGAAATATCTCAGGGTGTACTAGTATCCAGAATTGTACTGAACAACCACAGCAGTTGCAACCAAAGAGAAAACCAATCTAGGTACGATCAGAAATCCCGATGGACGAAATCTCATGCACCTACCTCCCTTGGTCGGGGTGTCAGTAGGTGCAATCATAGAGTTTCAAGAGGTTGTCCAGTCATCGCACAAGGAAAAGTGAAGCGTAGTGACATACTATAGAGGGGTCGATCACTAAACACGTAGAGCGTTGTAATACTAAAGTGTCGTACCCTTTTCTGACGAACTTCCAGATTAATTTCGTAAAGTGGTCAGAAAATCCGCCAAATCCCTTTAACTTACGAAGTTTATAGACCACATCTCCATAAAATAAAGGTTGTGATATTCCTAGTCGCTGAAGAGTTTAAGGTGGGTGTTGTACATCTCCAGTAGATTTTCGTTGCGGCGGTAGAACTTTGAGAAGATCTACGTAGTTTGTGATAACGAAATCCCTGCTGAGGTAGATTACTTGTAATAACAGGATTTCGATCCTTGAAGTCTATAACATCGTTACAAGCTCTAGTATATACGAATGAGCTGGTATACTGTAGAGGAGTGACTATAAGTAAAAGGACAAAACCCGTTTGTGCTAGAGTTCCTAAATGACCATACAAAATTAGAATCAAATCCAGCGACATTTGGAGAGGATATGCATTGTTTTGATTTTTGACGTGATTATCCCCAAGTGGGACCTAGGGGCGGAGACAAAAATCTGTAACCTTGCTGTATGAACAAATAGCCCCCAGAGAAATTTGAACCCATGACCACAGGTTCGTGATATAGCACATTACATATTTATGAAAATCAAGGGTCATAAACCATGCTATTTCTGGTCATATTCGGCTTGTTTTTTAATAAAATATTAGATTAAGTTGCTAGAGTGTTCACAAGGCAGAATATACAAGGCAGAATATAGCATTTTTCATCAAGGGCCATAACTCTGGTGAACTATTCCGATCTGGCTGGTTTTCGAACTTGTCCGAGCTTTCATTGATAGAAAGACCCCGGTAAAGTTTGGTTACGTTCAAATTAATAATGAAGGCCCTATCGTGTTCACAAGGCAAACGTTAACGGAGGACAAAGGACGACGACGGACGACAGACAACTCACCGTCTGGCCTTTGGCCAGTAGAGCTAAAAATTAAAAATAAATAACTATTCTAAAATATATTGATACTAAGAAAATTGGTTAATATATAAAAGTGAGTAATTATGAATTTTGATCAGTGTATTATTTTGGAAGTCGTAGCTCGTCATTTAACGCTGATCGTAAATTTCTGTTACACCTTTGTTACTATTTCCGTAATATACCCGGGTGTTTGATCAGTTAATGCTTTTTATCATGCAGATATGCACTTTTCTGCCTAATAAAAGGTTGACCTAATACATTTTGCTTTATTAGGCACTAACCAATAAAGCAAATCAACGCGGAATCCCTCGGCGTTTGTTGTACGTAGCGTTATCTGACGTCATGTACGTAACGTTATCTGACGTCATAAAACAAATAAAACAACATGGCGGCGTCCTCGATAAGCGTAACACTCTGCGAAATAGATCGTAATAGTAATTTATACAGAAAATGTGGATAATCTACATGATAAATAGAACATTATGTCAGTGACTTTTACTGTCAAGTTTATTAGGTTCGGCACGAAAACAAAAAATGGCTCGGCTAATAAACTTGATAGTAAAAGGCACTGACTTAATATTATCGATGAAAACTGATATAATATTACTATGAATACTGACATAATATTATCTATGAAAACGGACATAATAGAAAACTCACATAATATTGTCTATGAAAACTGACATAATATTATCTATGAAAACTGCCATAATATTGTCTATGAAAACTGACATAATATTATCTATGAAAACTGCCATAATATTATCTATGAAAACTGCCATAATATTATCTATGAAAACTGCCATAATATTGTCTATGAAAACTGACATAATATTGTCTATGAAAACTGACATAATATTGTCTATGAAAACTGCCATAATATTATCTATAAAAACTGCCATAATATTATCTATGAAAACTGCCATAATATTATCTATGAAAACAGCCTTAATATTATCTATGAAAACTGCCATAATATCGTCTATGAAAACTGGCATAATATTGTCTATGAAAACTGCCATAATATTGTCTATGAAAACTGACATAATATTGTCTATGAAAACTGCCATAATATTGTCTATGAAAACTGCCATAAAATTGTCTATGAAAACTGACATAATATTATCTATGAAAACTGCCATAATATTGTCTATGAAAACTGACTTAATAATGTCTATGAAAACTGACATAATATTGTCTATGAAAACTGCCATAATATTGTCTATGAAAACTGCCATAATATTGTCTATGAAAACTGACATAATATTATCTATGAAAACGGACATAAAAGATAAATGACATAATATTGTCTATGAAAACTGACATAATATTATCTATGAAAACTGCCATAATATTGTCTATGAAAACTGACATAATATTATCTATGAAAACTGCCATAATATTATCTATGAAAACTGCCATTATAGAAAACTGACATAATATTATCTATGAAAACGGACATAATAGAAAACTGACATAATATTATCTATGAAAACTGCCATAATATTATCTATGAAAACGGAGATAATAGAAAACTGACATAATATTGTCTATTAAAACTGACATAATATTATCTATGAAAACTGCCATAATATTGTCTATGAAAACTGACATAATATTATCTATGAAAACTGCCATAATATTATATATGAAAACTGCCATAATATTGTCTATGAAAACTGACATAATATTATCTATGAAAACTGCCATAATATTATCTATGAAAACTGCCATAATATTATCTATGAAAACTGACATAATATTATCTATGAAAACTGACATAATAGTATCTATGAAAACTGCCATAATATTATCTATGAAAACTGCCATTATAGAAAACTGACATAATATTATCTATGAAAACGGACATAATAGAAAACTGCCATAATATTATCTATGAAAACTGCCATAATATTATCTATGAAAACGGACATAATAGAAAACTGACATAATATTGTCTATGAAAACTGACATAATATTATCTATGAAAACTGCCATAATATTGTCTATGAAAACTGACATAATATTATCTATGAAAACTGCCATAATATTATCTATGAAAACTGCCATAATATTGTCTATGAAAACTGCCATAATATTATCTATGAAAACTGCCATAATATTATCTATGAAAACTGCCATAATATTATCTATGAAAACTGACATAATATTATCTATGAAAACTGACATAATATTATCTATGAAAACTGACATAATATTATCTATGGAAACGGACATAATAGAAAAATGACATAATATTGTCTATGAAAACTGACATAATATTATCTATGAAAACTGCCATAATATTGTCTATGAAAACTGACATAATATTATATATGAAAACTGCCATAATATTATCTATGAAAACTGCCATTATAGAAAACTGACATAATATTATCTATGAAAACGGACATAATAGAAAACTGACATAATATTATCTATGAAAACAGCCATAATATTATCTATGAAAACGGACATAATAGAAAACTGACATAATATTGTCTATGAAAACTGACATAATATTATCTATGAAAACTGCCATAATATTGTCTATGAAAACTGACATAATATTATCTATGAAAACAGCCATAATATTATCTATGAAAACTGCCATAATATTGTCTATGAAAACTGCCATAATATTATCTATGAAAACTGCCATAATATTATCTATGAAAACTGCCATAATATTATCTATGAAAACTGCCATAATATTATCTATGAAAACTGACATAATATTATCTATGAAAACTAACATAATATTATCTATGAAAACGGACATAATAGAAAACTGACATAATATTGTCTATGAAAACTGACATAATATTATCTATGAAAACTGCCATAATATTGTCTATGAAAACTGACATAATATTATCTATGAAAACTGCCATAATATTATCTATGAAAACTGCCATAATATTGTCTATGAAAACTGACATAATATTATCTATGAAAACTGCCATAATATTATCTATGAAAACTGCCATAATATTATCTATGAAAACTGACATAATATTGTCTATGAAAACTGCCATAATATTGTCTATGAAAACTGACATAATATTGTCTATGAAAACTGCCATAATATTATCTATGAAAACGGACATAATAGAAAACTGACATAATATTATCTATGAAAACTGCCATAATATTGTCTATGAAAACTGCCATCATATTATCTATGAAAACTGCCATAATATTGTCTATGAAAACTGACATAATATTATCTATGAAAACTGCCATAATATTATCTATGAAAACGGCCATAATATTATCTATGAAAACTGACATAATATTGTTTATGAAAACTGCCATAATATTGTCTGTGAAAACTGCCATAATATTATCTATGAAAACTGCCATAATATTGTCTATGAAAACTGACATAATATTATCTATGAAAACTGCCATAATATTATCTATGAAAACTGCCATAATATTGTCTATGAAAAGTGACATAATATTATCTATGAAAACTGACATAATATTATCTATGGAAACGGACATAATAGAAAAATGACATAATATTGTCTATGAAAACTGACATAATATTATCTATGAAAACTGCCATAATATTGTCTATGAAAACTGACATAATATTATCTATGAAAACTGCCATAATATTATCTATGAAAACTGCCATTATAGAAAACTGACATAATATTATCTATGAAAACGGACATAATAGAAAACTGACATAATATTATCTATGAAAACAGCCATAATATTATCTATGAAAACGGACATAATAGAAAACTGACATAATATTGTCTATGAAAACTGACATAATATTATCTATGAAAACTGCCATAATATTGTCTATGAAAAATGACATAATATTATCTATGAAAACTGCCATAATATTATCTATGAAAACTGCCATAATATTGTCTATGAAAACTGACATAATATTATCTATGAAAACTGCCATAATATTATCTATGAAAACTGACATAATATTATCTATGAAAACTGACATAATATTATCTATGAAAACTGACATAATATTATCTATGAAAACGGACATAATAGAAAAATGACATAATATTGTCTATGAAAACTGACATAATATTATCTATGAATACTGCCATAATATTGTCTATGAAAACTGACATAATATTATCTATGAAAACTGCTATAATATTATCTATGAAAACTGCCATAATATTATCTATGAAAACTGACATAATATTATCTAAGAAATCTGCCATAATATTATCTATGATAACTGCCATAATATTATCTATGATAACTGCCATAATATTATCTATGAAAACTGACATAATATTGTCTATGAAAACTGCCATAATATTATCTATGAAAACGGACATAATAGAAAACTGACATAATATTATCTATGAAAACTGCCATAATATTGTCTCTGAAAACTGCAATCATATTATCTATGAAAACTGCCATAATATTGTCTATGAAAACTGACATAATATTATCTATGAAAACTGCCATAATATTATCTATGAAAACGGCCATAATAATATCTATGAAAACTGACATAATATTGTCTATGAAAACTGCCATAATATTGTCTATGAAAACTGCTATAATATTGTCTATGAAAACTGCCATAATATTATCTATGAAAACGGACATAATAGAAAACTGACATAATATTATCTTTGAAAACTGACATAATAGAAAACTGACATAATATTATCTATGAAAACTGCCATAATATTGTCTATGAAAACTGCCATAATATTATCTATGAAAACTGCCATAATATTATCTATGAAAACTGCCATAATATTGTCTATGAAAACTGACATAATATTGTCTATTAAAACTGACATAATATTGTCTATGAAAACTGCCATAATATTATCTATGAAAACTGACATAATATTATCTATGAAAACTGACATAATATTATCTATGAAAACTGCCATAATATTATCTATGAAAACTGCCATAATATTGTCTATGAAAACTGGCATAATATTGTCTATGAAAACTGACATAATATTGTCTATTAAAACTGACATAATATTGTCTATGAAAACTGACATAATATTGTCTATGAAAACTGCTTTAATATTGTCTATGAAAACTGACATAAGATTATCTATGAAAACTGCCATAATATTGTCTATGAAAACTGACTTAATATTGTCTATGAAAACTGACATAATATTGTCTATGAAAACTGCCATAATATTGTCTATGAAAACTGACATAATATTGTCTATGAAAACTGACATAATATTATCTATGAAAACTGACATAATATTATCTATGAAAACTGACATAATATTGTCTATGAAAACTGACATAATATTGTCTATGAAAACTGACATAATATTGTCTTTGAAAACTGCCATAATATTATCTATGAAAACGGACATAATAGAAAACTGACATAATATTATCTATGAAAACTGCCATAATATTGTCTATAAAAACTGCCATAATATTATCTATGTAAACTGCCATAATATTATCTATGAAAACTGCCATAATATTGTCTATGAAAACTGACATAATATTGTCTATGAAAACTGACATAATACTGTCTATGAAAACTGCCATAATATTATCTATGAAAACAGACATAATATTATCTATGAAAACTGCCATAATATTATCTATGAAAACTGACATAATATTATTTATGAAAACTGCCATAATATTGTCTATGAAAACTGACATAATATTATCTATGAAAACTGCCATAATATTATCTATGAAAACTGCCATAATATTGTCTATGAAAACTGACATAATATTGTCTATGAAAACTGCCATAATATTATCTATGAAAACTGCCATAATATTGTCTATGAAAACTGACATAATATTGTCTATGGACACTGACATAATATTGTCTATGAAAACTGACATAATATTGTCTATGAAAACTGACATAATATTATCTATGAAAACTGCCATAATATTGTCTATGAAAACTGACATAATATTGTCTATGAAAACTGACATAATATTGTCTATGAAAACTGACATAATATTATCTATGAAAACTGCCATAATATTATCTATGAAAACTGCCATAATATTATCTATGAAAACTGCCTTAATATTATCTTTGAAAACTGCCATAATATCGTCTATGAAAACTGGCATAATATTGTCTATGAAAACTGCCATAATATTGTCTATGAAAACTGACATAATATTGTCTATGAAAACTGCCATAATATTGTCTATGAAAACTGCCATAATATTGTCTATGAAAACTGACATAATATTATCTATGAAAACTGACATAATATTGTCTATGAAAACTGCCATAATATTGTCTATAAAAACTGACATAATATTGTCTATGAAAACTGCAATAATATTGTCTATGAAAACTGCCATAATATTGTCTATGAAAACTGACATAATATTATCTATGAAAATGGACATAAAAGATAAATGACATAATATTGTCTATGAAAACTGACATAATATTATCTATGAAAACTGCCATAATATTGTCTATGAAAACTGACATAATATTATCTATGAAAACTGCCATAATATTATCTATGAAAACTGCCATTATAGAAAACTGACATAATATTATCTATGAAAACGGACATAATAGAAAACTGACATAATATTATCTATGAAAACTGCCATAATATTATCTATGAAAACGGAGATAATAGAAAACTGACATAATATTGTCTATGAAAACTGACATAATATTATCTATGAAAACTGCCATAATATTGTCTATGAAAACTGACATAATATTATCTATGAAAACTGCCTTAATATTATATATGAAAACTGCCATAATATTGTCTATGAAAACTGACATAATATTATCTATGAAAACTGCCATAATATTATCTATGAAAACTGCCATAATATTATCTATGAAAACTGACATAATATTATCTATGAAAACTGACATAATAGTATCTATGAAAACTGCCATAATATTATCTATGAAAACTGCCATTATAGAAACCTGACATAATATTATCTATGAAAACGGACATAATAGAAAACTGACATAATATTATCTATGAAAACTGCCATAATATTATCTATGAAAACGGACATAATAGAAAACTGACATAATATTGTCTATGAAAACTGACATAATATTATCTATGAAAACTGCCATAATATTGTCTATGAAAACTGACATAATAGAAAACTGACATAATATTATCTATGAAAACAGCCATAATATTATCTATGAAATCGGACATAATAGAAAACTGACATAATATTGTCTATGAAAACTGACATAATATTATCTATGAAAACTGCCATAATATTGTCTATGAAAACTGCCATAATATTATCTATGAAAACTGCCATAATATTATCTATGAAAACTGCCATAATATTATCTATTAAAACTGACATTATATTATCTATGAAAACTGACATAATATTATCTATGAAAACTGACATAATATTATCTATGAAAACGGACATAATAGAAAACTGACATAATATTGTCTATGAAAACTGACATAATATTATCTATGAAAACTGCCATAATATTGTCTATGAAAACTGACATAATATTATCTATGAAAACTGCCATAATATTATCTATGAAAACTGCCATAATATTGTCTATAAAAACGGACATAATATTATCTATGAAAACTGCCATAATATTATCTATGAAAACTGCCATAATATTATCTATGAAAACTGACATAATATTGTCTATGAAAACTGCCATAATATTGTCTATGAAAACTGACATAATATTGTCTATGAAAACTGCCATAATATTATCTATGAAAACGGACATAATAGAAAACTGACATAATATTATCTATGAAAACTGCCATAATATTGTCTATGAAAACTGCCATCATATTATCTATGAAAACTGCCATAATATTGTCTATGAAAACTGACATAATATTATCTATGAAAACTGCCATAATATTATCTATGAAAACGGCCATAATAATATCTATGAAAACTGACATAATATTGTCTATGAAAACTGCCATAATATTGTCTATGAAAACTGCCATAATATTGTCTATGAAAACGGACATAATATTATCTATGAAAACGGACATAATAGAAAACTGACATAATATTATCTATGAAAACTGACATAATAGAAAACTGACATAATATTATCTATGAAAACTGCCATAATATTGTCTATGAAAACTGCCATAATATTATCTATGAAAACTGCCATAATATTATCTATGAAAACTGCCATAATATTGTCTATGAAAACTGACATAATATTATCTATGAAAACTGCCATAATATTATCTATGAAAACTGCCATAATATTGTCTATGAAAACTGACATAATATTATCTATGAAAACTGACATAATATTATCTATGGAAACGGACATAATAGAAAAATGACATAATATTGTCTATGAAAACTGACATAATATTATCTATGAAAACTGCCATAATATTGTCTATGAAAACTGCCATAATATTATCTATAAAAACTGCCATAATATTATCTATGAAAACTGCCATTATAGAAAACTGACATAATATTATCTATGAAAACGGACATAATAGAAAACTGACATAATATTATCTATGAAAACAGCCATAATATTATCTATGAAAACGGACATAATAGAAAACTGACATAATATTGTCTATGAAAACTGACATAATATTATCTATGAAAACTGCCATAATATTGTCTATGAAAACTGACATAATATTATCTATGAAAACTGCCATAATATTGTCTATGAAAACTGACATAATATTATCTATGAAAACTGCCATAATATTATCTATGAAAACTGCCATAATATTGTCTATGAAAACTGACATAATATTATCTATGAAAACTGACATAATATTATCTATGAAAACTGACATAATATTATCTATGAAAACTGACATAATATTATCTATGAAAACTGACATAATATTATCTATGAAAACGGACATAATAGAAAAATGACATAATATTGTCTATGAAAACTGACATAATATTATCTATGAAAACTGCCATAATATTATCTATGAAAACTGACATAATATTATCTATGAAAACTGCCATAATATTATCTATGAAAACTGCCATTATAGAAAACTGACATAATATTATCTATGAAAACGGACATAATAGAAAACTGACATAATATTATCTATGAAAACTGCCATAATATTATCTATGAAAACGGACATAATAGAAAACTGACATAATATTGTTTATGAAAACTGACATAATATTATCTATGAAAACTGCCATAATATTATCTATGAAAACTGACATAATATTATCTATGAAAACTGACATAATATTATCTATGAAAACGGACATAATAGAAAACTGACATAATATTATCTATGAAAACTGACATAATATTATCTATGAAAACGGACATAATATTGTCTATGAAAACTGACATAATATTATCTATGAAAACTGCCATAATATTATCTATGAAAACTGCCATTATAGAAAACTGACATAATATTATCTATGAAAACGGACATAATAGAAAACTGACATAATATTATCTATGAAAACTGCCATAATATTATCTATGAAAACGGACATAATAGAAAACTGACATAATATTGTCTATGAAAACTGACATAATATTATCTATGAAAACTGCCATAATATTGTCTATGAAAACTGACATAATATTATCTAGGAATACTGCCATAATATTATCTATGAAAACTGCCATAATATTGTCTATGAAAACTGACATAATATTATCTATGAAAACCGCCATAATGTTATCTATGAAAACTGCCATAATATTATCTATGAAAACTGACATAATATTATCTATGAAAACTGACATAATATTATCTATGAAAACTGACATAATATTATCTATGAAAACGGACATAATAGAAAACTGACATAATATTGTCTATGAAAACTGACATAATATTATTTATGAAAACTGCCATAATATTGTCTATGAAAACTGACATAATATTATCTATGAAAACTGCCATAATATTATCTATGAAAACTGCCATAATATTGTCTATGAAAACTGACATAATATTATCTATGAAAACTGCCATAATATTATCTATGAAAACTGCCATAATATTATCTATGAAAACTGACATAATATTGTCTATGAAAACTGCCATAATATTGTCTATGAAAACTGACATAATATTGTCTATGAAAACTGCCATAATATTATCTATGAAAACGGACATAATAGAAAACTGACATAATATTATCTATGAAACCTGCCATAATATTATCTATGAAAACGGACATAATAGAAAACTCACATAATATTGTCTATGAAAACTGCCATATTATTATCTATGAAAACTGCCATAATATTGTCTATGAAAACTGACATAATATTATCTATGAAAACTGCCATAATATTATCTATGAAAACTGCCATAATATTATCTATGAAAACTGCCATAATATTGTCTATGAAAACTGACATAATATTGTCTATGAAAACTGACATAATATTGTATATGAAAACTGCCATAATATTATCTATGAAAACTGCCATAATATTATCTATGAAAACTGCGATAATATTATCTATGAAAACTGCCTTAATATTATCTATGAAAACTGCCATAATATCGTCTATGAAAACTGGCATAATATTGTCTATGAAAACTGCCATAATATTGTCTATGAAAACTGACATAATATTGTCTATGAAAACTGCCATAATATTGTCTATGAAAACTGCCATAATATTGTCTATGAAAACTGACATAATATTATCTATGAAAACTGCCATAATATTGTCTATGAAAACTGACTTAATATTGTCTATGAAAACTGACATAATATTGTCTATGAAAACTGCCATAATATTGTCTATGAAAACTGCCATAATATTGTCTATGAAAACTGACATAATATTATCTATGAAAATGGACATAAAAGATAAATGACATAATATTGTCTATGAAAACTGACATAATATTATCTATGAAAACTGCCATAATATTGTCTATGAAAACTGACATAATATTATCTATGAAAACTGCTATAATATTATCTATGAAAACTGCCATTATAGAAAACTGACATAATATTATCTATGAAAACGGACATAAAAGAAAACTGACATAATATTATCTATGAAAACTGCCATAATATTATCTATGAAAACGGAGATAATAGAAAACTGACATAATATTGTCTATGAAAACTGACATAATATTATCTATGAAAACTGCCATAATATTGTCTATGAAAACTGACATAATATTATCTATGAAAACTGCCATAATATTATATATGAAAACTGCCATAATTTTGTCTATGAAAACTGACATAATATTATCTATGAAAACTGCCATAATATTATCTATGAAAACTGCCATAATATTATCTATGAAAACTGACATAATATTTTCTATGAAAACTGACATAATAGTATCTATGAAAACTGCCATAATATTATCTATGAAAACTGCCATTATAGAAACCTGACATAATATTATCTATGAAAACGGACATAATAGAAAACTGACATAATATTATCTATGAAAACTGCCATAATATTATCTATGAAAACGGACATAATAGAAAACTGACATAATATTGTCTATGAAAACTGACATAATATTGTCTATGAAAACTGCCATAATATTGTCTATGAAAACTGACATAATATTATCTATGAAAACTGCCATAATATTATCTATGAAAACTGGCATAATATTGTCTATGAAAACTGCCATAATATTATCTATGAAAACTGCCATAATATTATCTATGAAAACTGCCATAATATTATCTATGAAAACTGACATAATATTATCTATGAAAACTGACATAATATTATCTATGAAAACTGACATAATATTATCTATGGAAACGGACATAATAGAAAAATGACATAATATTGTCTATGAAAACTGACATAATATTATCTATGAAAACTGCCATAATATTGTCTATGAAAACTGACATAATATTATCTATGAAAACTGCCATAATATTATCTATGAAAACTGCCATTATAGAAAACTGACATAATATTATCTATGAACACGGACATAATAGAAAACTGACATAATATTATCTATGAAAACAGCCATAATATTATCTATGAAAACGGACATAATAGAAAACTGACATAATATTGTCTATGAAAACTGACATAATATTATCTATGAAAACTGCCATAATATTGTCTATGAAAACTGACATAATATTATCTATGAAAACTGCCATAATATTATCTATGAAAACTGCCATAATATTGTCTATGAAAACTGCCATAATATTATCTATGAAAACTGCCATAATATTATCTATGAAAACTGACATAATATTATCTATGAAAACTGACATAATATTATCTATGAAAACTGACATAATATTGTCTATGAAAACTGACATAATATTGTCTATGAAAACTGACATAATATTGTCTATGAAAACTGACATAATATTATCTATGAAAACTGACATAATATTATCTATGAAAACTGCCATAATATTGTCTATGAAAACTGCCATAATATTATCTATGAAAACTGCCATAATATTATCTATGAAAACTGACATAATATTATCTATGAAAACTGACATAATATTATCTATGAAAACTGACATAATATTATCTATGAAAACTGACATAATATTATCTATGGAAACGGACATAATAGAAAAATGACATAATATTGTCTATGAAAACTTACATAATATTATCTATGAAAACTGCCATAATATTGTCTATGAAAACTGACATAATATTATCTATGAAAACTGCCATAATATTATCTATGAAAACTGCCATTATAGAAAACTGACATAATATTATCTATGAAAACGGACATAATAGAAAACTGACATAATATTATCTATGAAAACAGCCATAATATTATCTATGAAAACGGACATAATAGAAAACTGACATAATATTGTCTATGAAAACTGACATAATATTATCTATGAAAACTGCCATAATATTGTCTATGAAAACTGACATAATATTATCTATGAAAACTGCCATAATATTATCTATGAAAACTGCCATAATATTGTATATGAAAACTGCCATAATATTATCTATGAAAACTGCCATAATATTATCTATGAAAACTGCCATAATATTATCTATGAAAACTGACATAATATTATCTATTAAAACTGACATAATATTGTCTATGAAAACTGACATAATATTGTCTATGAAAACTGACATAATATTGTCTATGAAAACTGACATAATATTATCTATGAAAACTGACATAATATTATCTACGAAAACTGACATAATATTGTCTATGAAAACTGCCATAATATTATCTATGAAAACGGACATAATAGAAAACTGACATAATATTATCTATGAAACCTGCCATAATATTATCTATGAAAACGGACATAATAGAAAACTCACATAATATTGTCTATGAAAACTGACATAATATTATCTATGAAAACTGCCATAATATTGTCTATGAAAACTGACATAATATTATCTATGAAAACTGCCATAATATTATCTATGAAAACTGCCATAATATTATCTATGAAAACTGCCATAATATTGTCTATGAAAACTGACATAATATTGTCTATGAAAACTGACATAATATTGTCTATGAAAACTGCCATAATATTATCTATGAAAACTGCCATAATATTATCTATGAAAACTGCCATAATATTATCTATGAAAACTGCCTTAATATTATCTATGAAAACTGCCATAATATCGTCTATGAAAACTGGCATAATATTGTCTATGAAAACTGCCATAATATTGTCTATGAAAACTGACATAATATTGTCTATGAAAACTGCCATAATATTGTCTATGAAAACTGCCATAATATTGTCTATGAAAACTGACATAATATTATCTATGAAAACTGCCATAATATTGTCTATGAAAACTTACTTAATATTGTCTATGAAAACTGACATAATATTGTCTATGAAAACTGCCATAATATTATCTATGAAAACTGCCATAATATTGTCTATGAAAACTGACATAATATTATCTATGAAAATGGACATAAAAGATAAATGACATAATATTGTCTATGAAAACTGATATAATATTATCTATAAAAACTGCCATAATATTGTCTATGAAAACTGACATAATATTATCTATGAAAACTGCCATTATAGAAAACTGACATAATATTATCTATGAAAACGGACATAATAGAAAACTGACATAATATTATCTATGAAAACTGCCATAATATTATCTATGAAAACGGAGATAATAGAAAACTGACATAATATTGTCTATGAAAACTGACATAATATTATCTATGAAAACTGCCATAATATTGTCTATGAAAACTGACATAATATTATCTATGAAAACTGCCATAATATTATATATGAAAACTGCCATAATATTGTCTATGAAAACTGACATAATATTATCTATGAAAACTGCCATAATATTATCTATGAAAACTGCCATAATATTATCTATGAAAACTGACATAATATTTTCTATGAAAACTGACATAATAGTATCTATGAAAACTGCCATAATATTATCTATGAAAACTGCCATTATAGAAACCTGACATAATATTATCTATGAAAACGGACATAATAGAAAACTGACATAATATTATCTATGAAAACTGCCATAATATTATCTATGAAAACGGACATAATAGAAAACTGACATAATATTGTCTATGAAAACTGACATAATATTATCTATGAAAACTGCCATAATATTGTCTATGAAAACTGACATAATATTATCTATGAAAACTGCCATAATATTATCTATGAAAACTGCCATAATATTGTCTATGAAAACTGCCATAATATTATCTATGAAAACTGCCATAATATTATCTATGAAAACTGCCATAATATTATCTATGAAAACTGACATAATATTATCTATGAAAACTGACATAATATTATCTATGAAAACTGACATAATATTATCTATGGAAACGGACATAATAGAAAAATGACATAATATTGTCTATGAAAACTGACATAAAAACTGCCATAATATTGTCTATGAAAACTGACATAATATTATCTATGAAAACTGCCATAATATTATCTATGAAAACTGCCATTATAGAAAACTGACATAATATTATCTATGAAAACGGACATAATAGAAAACTGACATAATATTATCTATGAAAACAGCCATAATATTATCTATGAAAACGGACATAATAGAAAACTGACATAATATTGTCTATGAAAACTGACATAATATTATCTATGAAAACTGCCATAATATTGTCTATGAAAACTGACATAATATTGTTTATGAAAACAACCATAATATTGTCTATGAAAACTGCCATAATATTGTCTATTAAAACTGCCATAATATTATCTATGAAAACGGACATAATAGAAAACTGACATAATATTATCTATGAAAACTGCAATAATATTGTCTATGAAAACTGACATAATTTATCTATGAAAACCGCCATAATGTTATCTATGAAAACTGCCATAATATTATCTATGAAAACTGACATAATATTATCTATGAAAACTGACATAATATTATCTATGAAAACTGACATAATATTATCTATGAAAACGGACATAATAGAAAACTGACATAATATTGTCTATGAAAACTGACATAATATTATCTATGAAAATTGCCATAATATTGTCTATGAAAACTGACATAATATTATCTATGAAAACTGCCATAATATTATCTATGAAAACTGCCATAATATTGTCTATGAAAACTGACATAATATTGCCTATGAAAACTGCCATAATATTATCTATGAAAACGGACATAATAGAAAACTGACATAATATTATCTATGAAACCTGCCATAATATTATCTATGAAAACGGACATAATAGAAAACTCACATAATATTGTCTATGAAAACTGACATAATATTATCTATGAAAACTGCCATAATATTGTCTATGAAAACTGACATAATATTATCTATGAAAACTGCCATAATATTATCTATGAAAACTGACATAATATTATCTATGAAAACTGACATAATATTATCTATGAAAACTGACATAATATTATCTATGAAAACTGACATAATATTGTATATGAAAACTGCCATAATATTATCTATGAAAACTGCCATAATATTATCTATGAAAACTGCGATAATATTATCTATGAAAACTGCCTTAATATTATCTATGAAAACTGCCATAATATCGTCTATGAAAACTGGCATAATATTGTCTATGAAAACTGCCATAATATTGTCTATGAAAACTGACATAATATTGTCTATGAAAACTGCCATAATATTGTCTTTGAAAACTGCCATAATATTGTCTATGAAAACTGACATAATATTATCTATGAAAACTGCCATAACATTGTCTATGAAAACTGACTTAATATTGTCTATGAAAACTGACATAATATTGTCTATGAAAACTGCCATAATATTGTCTATGAAAACTGCCATAATATTGTCTATGAAAACTGACATAATATTATCTATGAAAATGGACATAAAAGATAAATGACATAATATTGTCTATGAAAACTGACATAATATTATCTATGAAAACTGCCATAATATTGTCTATGAAAACTGACATAATATTATCTATGAAAACTGCTATAATATTATCTATGAAAACTGCCATTATAGAAAACTGACATAATATTATCTATGAAAACGGACATAATAGAAAACTGACATAATATTATCTATGAAAACTGCCATAATATTATCTATGAAAACGGAGATAATAGAAAACTGACATAATATTGTCTATGAAAACTGACATAATATTATCTATGAAAACTGCCATAATATTGTCTATGAAAACTGACATAATATTATCTATGAAAACTGCCATAATATTATATATGAAAACTGCCATAATTTTGTCTATGAAAACTGACATAATATTATCTATGAAAACTGCCATAATATTATCTATGAAAACTGCCATAATATTATCTATGAAAACTGACATAATATTTTCTATGAAAACTGACATAATAGTATCTATGAAAACTGCCATAATATTATCTATGAAAACTGCCATTATAGAAACCTGACATAATATTATCTATGAAAACGGACATAATAGAAAACTGACATAATATTATCTATGAAAACTGCCATAATATTATCTATGAAAACGGACATAATAGAAAACTGACATAATATTGTCTATGAAAACTGACATAATATTGTCTATGAAAACTGCCATAATATTGTCTATGAAAACTGACATAATATTATCTATGAAAACTGCCATAATATTATCTATGAAAACTGGCATAATATTGTCTATGAAAACTGCCATAATATTATCTATGAAAACTGCCATAATATTATCTATGAAAACTGCCATAATATTATCTATGAAAACTGACATAATATTATCTATGAAAACTGACATAATATTATCTATGAAAACTGACATAATATTATCTATGGAAACGGACATAATAGAAAAATGACATAATATTGTCTATGAAAACTGACATAATATTATCTATGAAAACTGCCATAATATTGTCTATGAAAACTGACATAATATTATCTATGAAAACTGCCATAATATTATCTATGAAAACTGCCATTATAGAAAACTGACATAATATTATCTATGAAAACGGACATAATAGAAAACTGACATAATATTATCTATGAAAACAGCCATAATATTATCTATGAAAACGGACATAATAGAAAACTGACATAATATTGTCTATGAAAACTGACATAATATTATCTATGAAAACTGCCATAATATTGTCTATGAAAACTGACATAATATTATCTATGAAAACTGCCATAATATTATCTATGAAAACTGCCATAATATTGTCTATGAAAACTGCCATAATATTATCTATGAAAACTGCCATAATATTATCTATGAAAACTGACATAATATTATCTATGAAAACTGACATAATATTATCTATGAAAACTGACATAATATTGTCTATGAAAACTGACATAATATTGTCTATGAAAACTGACATAATATTGTCTATGAAAACTGACATAATATTATCTATGAAAACTGACATAATATTATCTATGAAAACTGCCATAATATTGTCTATGAAAACTGCCATAATATTATCTATGAAAACTGCCATAATATTATCTATGAAAACTGACATAATATTATCTATGAAAACTGACATAATATTATCTATGAAAACTGACATAATATTATCTATGAAAACTGACATAATATTATCTATGGAAACGGACATAATAGAAAAATGACATAATATTGTGTATGAAAACTTACATAATATTATCTATGAAAACTGCCATAATATTGTCTATGAAAACTGACATAATATTATCTATGAAAACTGCCATAATATTATCTATGAAAACTGCCATTATAGAAAACTGACATAATATTATCTATGAAAACGGACATAATAGAAAACTGACATAATATTATCTATGAAAACAGCCATAATATTATCTATGAAAACGGACATAATAGAAAACTGACATAATATTGTCTATGAAAACTGACATAATATTATCTATGAAAACTGCCATAATATTGTCTATGAAAACTGACATAATATTATCTATGAAAACTGCCATAATATTATCTATGAAAACTGCCATAATATTGTATATGAAAACTGCCATAATATTATCTATGAAAACTGCCATAATATTATCTATGAAAACTGCCATAATATTATCTATGAAAACTGACATAATATTATCTATTAAAACTGACATAATATTGTCTATGAAAACTGACATAATATTGTCTATGAAAACTGACATAATATTGTCTATGAAAACTGACATAATATTATCTATGAAAACTGACATAATATTATCTACGAAAACTGACATAATATTGTCTATGAAAACTGCCATAATATTATCTATGAAAACGGACATAATAGAAAACTGACATAATATTATCTATGAAACCTGCCATAATATTATCTATGAAAACGGACATAATAGAAAACTCACATAATATTGTCTATGAAAACTGACATAATATTATCTATGAAAACTGCCATAATATTGTCTATGAAAACTGACATAATATTATCTATGAAAACTGACATAATATTATCTATGAAAACTGCCATAATATTATCTATGAAAACTGCCATAATATTGTCTATGAAAACTGACATAATATTGTCTATGAAAACTGACATAATATTGTCTATGAAAACTGCCATAATATTATCTATGAAAACTGCCATAATATTATCTATGAAAACTGCCATAATATTATCTATGAAAACTGCCTTAATATTATCTATGAAAACTGCCATAATATCGTCTATGAAAACTGGCATAATATTGTCTATGAAAACTGCCATAATATTGTCTATGAAAACTGACATAATATTGTCTATGAAAACTGCCATAATATTGTCTATGAAAACTGCCATAATATTGTCTATGAAAACTGACATAATATTATCTATTCAAACTGCCATAATATTGTCTATGAAAACTTACTTAATATTGTCTATGAAAACTGACATAATATTATCTATGAAAACTGCCATAATATTGTCTATGAAAACTGACATAATATTATCTATGAAAATGGACATAAAAGATAAATGACATAATATTATCTATGAAAACTGATATAATATTATCTATAAAAACTGCCATAATATTGTCTATGAAAACTGACATAATATTATCTATGAAAACTGCCATTATAGAAAACTGACATAATATTATCTATGAAAACGGACATAATAGAAAACTGACATAATATTATCTATGAAAACTGCCATAATATTATCTATGAAAACGGAGATAATAGAAAACTGACATAATATTGTCTATGAAAACTGACATAATATTATCTATGAAAACTGCCATAATATTGTCTATGAAAACTGACATAATATTATCTATGAAAACTGCCATAATATTATATATGAAAACTGCCATAATATTGTCTATGAAAACTGACATAATATTATCTATGAAAACTGCCATAATATTATCTATGAAAACTGCCATAATATTATCTATGAAAACTGACATAATATTTTCTATGAAAACTGACATAATAGTATCTATGAAAACTGCCATAATATTATCTATGAAAACTGCCATTATAGAAACCTGACATAATATTATCTATGAAAACGGACATAATAGAAAACTGACATAATATTATCTATGAAAACTGCCATAATATTATCTATGAAAACGGACATAATAGAAAACTGACATAATATTGTCTATGAAAACTGACATAATATTATCTATGAAAACTGCCATAATATTGTCTATGAAAACTGACATAATATTATCTATGAAAACTGCCATAATATTATCTATGAAAACTGCCATAATATTGTCTATGAAAACTGCCATAATATTATCTATGAAAACTGCCATAATATTATCTATGAAAACTGACATAATATTATCTATGAAAACTGACATAATATTATCTATGAAAACTGACATAATATTATCTATGGAAACGGACATAATAGAAAAATGACATAATAATGTCTATGAAAACTGACATAAAAACTGCCATAATATTGTCTATGAAAACTGACATAATATTATCTATGAAAACTGCCATAATATTATCTATGAAAACTGCCATTATAGAAAACTGACATAATATTATCTATGAAAACGGACATAATAGAAAACTGACATAATATTATCTATGAAAACAGCCATAATATTATCTATGAAAACGGACATAATAGAAAACTGACATAATATTGTCTATGAAAACTGACATAATATTATCTATGAAAACTGCCATAATATTGTCTATGAAAACTGACATAATATTGTCTATGAAAACAACCATAATATTGTCTATGAAAACTGCCATAATATTGTCTATTAAAACTGCCATAATATTATCTATGAAAACGGACATAATAGAAAACTGACATAATATTATCTATGAAAACTGCAATAATATTGTCTATGAAAACTGACATAATTTATCTATGAAAACCGCCATAATGTTATCTATGAAAACTGCCATAATATTATCTATGAAAACTGACATAATATTATCTATGAAAACTGACATAATATTATCTATGAAAACTGACATAATATTATCTATGAAAACGGACATAATAGAAAACTGACATAATATTGTCTATGAAAACTGACATAATATTATCTATGAAAATTGCCATAATATTGTCTATGAAAACTGACATAATATTATCTATGAAAACTGCCATAATATTATCTATGAAAACTGCCATAATATTGTCTATGAAAACTGACATAATATTGCCTATGAAAACTGCCATAATATTATCTATGAAAACGGACATAATAGAAAACTGACATAATATTATCTATGAAACCTGCCATAATATTATCTATGAAAACGGACATAATAGAAAACTCACATAATATTGTCTATGAAAACTGACATAATATTATCTATGAAAACTGCCATAATATTGTCTATGAAAACTGACATAATATTATCTATGAAAACTGCCATAATATTATCTATGAAAACTGACATAATATTATCTATGAAAACTGACATAATATTATCTATGAAAACTGACATAATATTATCTATGAAAACTGACATAATATTATCTATGAAAACGGACATAATAGAAAACTGACATAATATTGTCTATGAAAACTGACATAATATTATCTATGAAAACTGCCATAATATTGTCTATGAAAACTGACATAATATTATCTATGAAACTGCCATAATATTATCTATGAAAACTGCCATAATATTGTCTATGAAAACTGACATAATATTATCTATGAAAACTGCCATAATATTATCTATGAAAACTGCCATAATATTATCTATGAAAACTGACATAATATTGTCTATGAAAACAACCATAATATTGTCTATGAAAACTGCCATAATATTGTCTATTAAAACTGCCATAATATTATCTATGAAAACGGACATAATAGAAAACTGACATAATATTATCTATGAAAACTGCAATAATATTGTCTATGAAAACTGACATAATTTATCTATGAAAACCGCCATAATGTTATCTATGAAAACTGCCATAATATTATCTATGAAAACTGACATAATATTATCTATGAAAACTGACATAATATTATCTATGAAAACTGACATAATATTATCTATGAAAACGGACATAATAGAAAACTGACATAATATTGTCTATGAAAACTGACATAATATTATCTATGAAAATTGCCATAATATTGTCTATGAAAACTGACATAATATTATCTATGAAAACTGCCATAATATTATCTATGAAAACTGCCATAATATTGTCTATGAAAACTGACATAATATTGCCTATGAAAACTGCCATAATATTATCTATGAAAACGGACATAATAGAAAACTGACATAATATTATCTATGAAACCTGCCATAATATTATCTATGAAAACGGACATAATAGAAAACTCACATAATATTGTCTATGAAAACTGACATAATATTATCTATGAAAACTGCCATAATATTGTCTATGAAAACTGACATAATATTATCTATGAAAACTGCCATAATATTATCTATGAAAACTGCCATAATATTATCTATGAAAACTGCCATAATATTGTCTATGAAAACTGACATAATATTGTCTATGAAAACTGACATAATATTGTCTATGAAAACTGCCATAATATTATCTATGAAAACTGCCATAATATTATCTATGAAAACTGCCATAATATTATCTATGAAAACTGACATAATATTATCTATGAAAACTGCTATAATATTATCTATGAAAACTGCCATAATATTATCTATGAAAACTGACATAATATTATCTAAGAAAACTGCCATAATATTATCTATGATAACTGCCATAATATTATCTATGATAACTGCCATAATATTATCTATGAAAACTGACATAATATTGTCTATGAAAACTGCCATAATATTATCTATGAAAACGGACATAATAGAAAACTGACATAATATTATCTATGAAAACTGCCATAATATTGTCTCTGAAAACTGCCATCATATTATCTATGAAAACTGCCATAATATTGTCTATGAAAACTGACATAATATTATCTATGAAAACTGCCATAATATTATCTATGAAAACGGCCATAATATTATCTATGAAAACTGACATAATATTGTCTATGAAAACTGCCATAATATTGTCTATGAAAACTGCTATAATATTGTCTATGAAAACTGCCATAATATTATCTATGAAAACGGACATAATAGAAAACTGACATAATATTTTCTTTGAAAACTGACATAATAGAAAACTGACATAATATTATCTATGAAAACTGCCATAATATTGTCTATGAAAACTGCCATAATATTATCTATGAAAACTGCCATAATATTATCTATGAAAACTGCCATAATATTGTCTATGAAAACTGACATAATATTGTCTATTAAAACTGACATAATATTGTCTATGAAAACTGCCATAATATTATCTATGAAAACTGACATAATATTATCTATGAAAACTGACATAATATTATCTATGAAAACTGCCATAATATTATCTATGAAAACTGCCATAATATTGTCTATGAAAACTGGCATAATATTGTCTATGAAAACTGACATAATATTGTCTATTAAAACTGACATAATATTGTCTATGAAAACTGACATAATATTGTCTATGAAAACTGCTTTAATATTGTCTATGAAAACTGCCATTATATTATCTATGAAAACTGCCATAATATTGTCTATGAAAACTGACTTAATATTGTCTATGAAAACTCACATAATATTGTCTATGAAAACTGCCATAATATTGTCTATGAAAACTGACATAATATTGTCTATGAAAACTGACATAATATTATCTATGAAAACTGACATAATATTATCTATGAAAACTGCCATAATATTGTCTATGAAAACTGACATAATATTGTCTATGAAAACTGACATAATATTGTCTTTGAAAACTGCCATAATATTATCTATGAAAACGGACATAATAGAAAACTGACATAATATTATCTATGACAACTGCCATAATATTGTCTATGAAAACTGCCATAATATTATCTATGAAAACTGCCATAATATTATCTATGAAAACTGCCATAATATTGTCTATGAAAACTGACATAATATTGTCTATGAAAACTGACATAATACTGTCTATGAAAACTGCCATAATATTATCTATGAAAACAGACATAATATTATCTATGAAAACTGCCATAATATTATCTATGAAAACTGACATAATATTATTTATGAAAACTGCCATAATATTGTCTATGAAAACTGACATAATATTATCTATGAAAACTGCCATAATATTATCTATGAAAACTGCCATAATATTGTCTATGAAAACTGACAAAATATTGTCTATGAAAACTGCCATAATATTATCTATGAAAACTGCCATAATATTGTCTATGAAAACTGACATAATATTGTCTATGGACACTGACATAATATTATCTATGAAAACTGCCATAATATTGTCTATGAAAACTGACATAATATTGTCTATGAAAACTGACATAATATTGTCTATGAAAACTGACATAATATTATCTATGAAAACTGCCATAATATTATCTATGAAAACTGCCATTATAGAAAACTGCCATAATATTATCTATGAAAACGGACATAATAGAAAACTGACATAATATTATCTATGAAAACTGCCATAATATTATCTATGAAAACGGACATAATAGAAAACTGACATAATATTGTCTATGAAAACTGACATAATATTATCTATGAAAACTGCCATAATATTGTCTATGAAAACTGACATAATATTATCTATGAAAACTGCCATAATATTATCTATGAAAACTGCCATAATATTGTCTATGAAAACTGACATAATATTATCTATGAAAACTGCCATAATATTATCTATGAAAACTGACATAATATTATCTATGAAAACTGACATAATATTATCTATGAAAACTGACATAATATTATCTATGAAAACTGACATATTAGAAAAATGCCATAATATTGTCTATGAAAACTGACATAATATTATCTATGAAAACTGCCATAATATTGTCTATGAAAACTGACATAATATTATCTATGAAAACTGCCATAATATTATCTATGAAAACTGCCATTATAGAAAACTGACATAATATTGTCTATGAAAACTGACATAATATTATCTATGAAAACTGCCATAATATTATCTATGAAAAAGGACATAATATTGTCTATTAAAACTGACATAATATTGTCTATGAAAACTGACATAATATTGTCTATGAAAACTGCTTTAATATTGTCTATGAAAACTGCCATAATATTATCTATGAAAACTGCCATAATATTGTCTATGAAAACTGACTTAATATTGTCTATGAAAACTCACATAATATTGTCTATGAAAACTGCCATAATATTGTCTATGAAAACTGACATAATATTGTCTATGAAAACTGACATAATATTATCTATGAAAACTGACATAATATTATCTATGAAAACTGCCATAATATTGTCTATGAAAACTGACATAATATTGTCTATGAAAACTGACATAATATTGTCTTTGAAAACTGCCATAATATTATCTATGAAAACGGACATAATAGAAAACTGACATAATATTATCTATGACAACTGCCATAATATTGTCTATGAAAACTGCCATAATATTATCTATGAAAACTGCCATAATATTATCTATGAAAACTGCCATAATATTGTCTATGAAAACTGACATAATATTGTCTATGAAAACTGACATAATACTGTCTATGAAAACTGCCATAATATTATCTATGAAAACAGACATAATATTATCTATGAAAACTGCCATAATATTATCTATGAAAACTGACATAATATTATTTATGAAAACTGCCATAATATTGTCTATGAAAACTGACATAATATTATCTATGAAAACTGCCATAATATTATCTATGAAAACTGCCATAATATTGTCTATGAAAACTGACAAAATATTGTCTATGAAAACTGCCATAATATTATCTATGAAAACTGCCATAATATTGTCTATGAAAACTGACATAATATTGTCTATGGACACTGACATAATATTATCTATGAAAACTGCCATAATATTGTCTATGAAAACTGACATAATATTGTCTATGAAAACTGACATAATATTGTCTATGAAAACTGACATAATATTATCTATGAAAACTGCCATAATATTATCTATGAAAACTGCCATTATAGAAAACTGCCATAATATTATCTATGAAAACGGACATAATAGAAAACTGACATAATATTATCTATGAAAACTGCCATAATATTATCTATGAAAACGGACATAATAGAAAACTGACATAATATTGTCTATGAAAACTGACATAATATTATCTATGAAAACTGCCATAATATTGTCTATGAAAACTGACATAATATTATCTATGAAAACTGCCATAATATTATCTATGAAAACTGCCATAATATTGTCTATGAAAACTGACATAATATTATCTATGAAAACTGCCATAATATTATCTATGAAAACTGACATAATATTATCTATGAAAACTGACATAATATTATCTATGAAAACTGACATAATATTATCTATGAAAACGGACATAATAGAAAAATGCCATAATATTGTCTATGAAAACTGACATAATATTATCTATGAAAACTGCCATAATATTGTCTATGAAAACTGACATAATATTATCTATGAAAACTGCCATAATATTATCTATGAAAACTGCCATAATATTATCTATGAAAACTGCCATAATATTGTCTATGAAAACTGACATAATATTGTCTATGAAAACTGACATAATATTGTCTATGAAAACTGCCATAATATTGTCTATGAAAACTGCCATAATATTGTCTATGAAAAATGACATAATATTATCTATGAAAATGGACATAAAAGATAAATGACATAATATTGTCTATGAAAACTGACATAATATTATCTATGAAAACTGCCATAATATTGTCTATGAAAACTGACATAATATTATCTATGAAAACTGCCATAATATTATCTATGAAAACTGCCATTATAGAAAACTGACATAATATTATCTATGAAAACGGACATAATAGAAAACTGACATAATATTATCTATGAAAACTGCCATAATATTATCTATGAAAACGGAGATAATAGAAAACTGACATAATATTGTCTATGAAAACTGACATAATATTATCTATGAAAACTGCCATAATATTGTCTATGAAAACTGACATAATATTATCTATGAAAACTGCCATAATATTATATATGAAAACTGCCATAATATTGTCTATGAAAACTGACATAATATTATCTATGAAAACTGCCATAATATTATCTATGAAAACTGCCATAATATTATCTATGAAAACTGACATAATATTTTCTATGAAAACTGACATAATAGTATCTATGAAAACTGCCATAATATTATCTATGAAAACTGCCATTATAGAAACCTGACATAATATTATCTATGAAAACGGACATAATAGAAAACTGACATAATATTATCTATGAAAACTGCCATAATATTATCTATGAAAACGGACATAATAGAAAACTGACATAATATTGTCTATGAAAACTGACATAATATTATCTATGAAAACTGCCATAATATTGTCTATGAAAACTGACATAATATTATCTATGAAAACTGCCAGAATATTATCTATGAAAACTGGCATAATATTATCTATGAAAACTGCCATAATATAATCTATGAAAACTGCCATAATATTATCTATGAAAACTGCCATAATATTATCTATGAAAACTGACATAATATTATCTATGAAAACTGACATAATATTATCTATGAAAACTGACATAATATTATCTATGGAAACGGACATAATAGAAAAATGACATAATATTGTCTATGAAAACTGACATAATATTATCTATGAAAACTGACATAATATTGTCTATGAAAACTGACATAATATTATCTATGAAAACTGCCATAATATTATCTATGAAAACTGCCATTATAGAAAACTGACATAATATTATCTATGAAAACGGACATAATAGAAAACTGACATAATATTATCTATGAAAACAGCCATAATATTATCTATGAAAACGGACATAATAGAAAACTGACATAATATTGTCTATGAAAACTGACATAATATTATCTATGAAAATTGCCATAATATTGTCTATGAAAACTGACATAATATTATCTATGAAAACTGCCATAATATTATCTATGAAAACTGCCATAATATTGTCTATGAAAACTGCCATAATATTATCTATGAAAACTGCCATAATATTATCTATGAAAACTGCCATAATATTATCTATGAAAACTGACATAATATTATCTATGAAAACTGACATAATATTGTCTATGAAAACTGACATAATATTGTCTATGAAAACTGACATAATATTGTCTATGAAAACTGACATAATATTATCTATGAAAACTGACATAATATTATCTATGAAAACTGCCATAATATTGTCTATGAAAACTGCCATAATATTATCTATGAAAACTGCCATAATATTATCTATGAAAACTGCCATAATATTATCTATGAAAACTGACATAATATTATCTATGAAAACTGACATAATATTATC